>JBBPCZ010161190.1:0-17567 GCA_037974445.1 Brycinus macrolepidotus
ACACACACCATATACACACATACAGGCACACACCATATACACACATACAGGCTCACACACTATATACACACATACAGGCGCACACACTATATACACACATACAGACACACACCATATACACACATACAGGCTCACACACCATATACACACATACAGACACACACCAAATACACACATACTGACACACACACCATATACACATATAGGCTCACACACCATATACACACATACAGACACACACCATATACACACATACAGACACACACATCATATACACTCATACAGACACACACTTCATATACACACATACAGGCACACACCATATACACATATACAGGCACACACACCATATACACACATACAGGCACACACACCATATACACACATACAGGCACACACACTATATACACACATACAGACACACACACCATATACACATACAGGCACACACACCATATACACACATACAGACACACACACCATATACACACATACAGACACACACACCATATACACACATACAGGCACACACACCATATACACATACAGGCACACACACCATATACACACATACAGACACACACTCCATATACACTCATACAGACACACACCATATACACACATACAGGCTCACACACCATGTACACACATACAGGCACACACACTATATACACACATACCGACACACACACCATATACATATATACAGGCACACACACCATATACACTCATACAGGCTCACACACACCATATACACACATACAGACACACACCATATACACACATACAGGCACATGCACCATATACAAACATACCGTCTCACACACCATATACACACATACAGGCACATGCACCATATACAAACATACCGTCTCACACACCATATACACCCGTACGGGCTCACACACAATATATACACATACAGGCTCACACACTATATACACACATACAGGCACACACACCATATACACACGTACAGGCTCACACACCATATACACACATAGAGGCGCACGCACCATATACACACATACAGGCACACACACTATATACACACATACAGACACACACACCATATACACACATACAGGCTCACACACCATATACACACATACAGACACACACACCATATACACACATACAGACACACACACCATATACACACATACAGACACACACATCATATACACACGTACAGGCTCACACACACTATATACACACGTACAGGCTCACACACCATATACACACATACAGGCACACACACCATATACACACATACAGGCACACACACCATATACACTCATACAGGCACACACACCATATACACACATACAGGCACACACACCATATACACACATACAGACACACACACCATATACACACATACAGGCACACACACCATATACACACATACGGACACACACACCATATACACTCATACAGACACACACACCATATACACATACAGACACACACACCATATACACACGTACAGACACACACACCATATACACTCATACAGAAACACACCATATACACACATACAGGCACACATACCATATACACACATACAGACACACACACCATATACACACATACAGGCACACACACCATATACACACATACAGACACACACACCATATACACACGTACAGACACACACATCATATACACACGTACAGGCTCACACACACTATATACACACATAAAGGTACACACACCATACACACACATTTGTCCCTTGTAAGGTCATTTACTCCCTAGCATCCATCTCATGACTCTCTCAGCCTGTGCTCCAGTCTGACTGTGTGTGTGTGTGTGTGTCTGTGGGGACTGTAGAGGAGGCTGTTTCTGAGTGAAGTATAGAGCTAACGGCTGTGTTTGGTCATTTGGGTCCGCAGCTGTACACTGTGGGAATCCTCTTGGGAGCAAGCCGAGAAATGTACAAATGTTTCTGTCAAGACATCGAAGTGCTGGGAGGGTTGAGGGGACGTGCAACGTCTCTCTCCCCCCTCTTTCTCTCTCTCTCTCTCTCTCTCTCATACACACACACACACACACACACATACACTCTCAAATGTACAAACAAGCGTGCATCATTGAGCTCTGATAAGTTAAATATGCTCTGGCAATACACGTGTAGTAATTGGGGTAGGAAATATGGCAAAAATGTTCATTTTATCGAATCATGACGTGACATTTTCTGAGGGGCTGATAAATTGGCATGATCAATTTTGAGCCAAAAACGCAGTTATGTTCAATCATTGCTTTATTTGACCTTTCACCTTTTTTAATGAATCAGTTCTAGAGTTATTAATTGCTCTTCAAAGGGAAATTCCTCCTATTTAAATAATCAAGCTGTAAACTAAATCATTTGGAGTGGGTTGATGTGAAATTTTCCATTCTAGAGACACTCACAAATCAGAATTGTTCACAGCGGTGGTGGCAGGAACCAGAGGTCTGTCTCTTAAAGTTGCCTCACAGAAAGTTATTACAACAAAATGACTACAAAGAAGTCTAAGATATTGTTTCATGATCCTTTTTTTTCAGATATTTTTTTAAATACATTAAAGGTGAAGACCTACATTCAGGACACTGAATGGCAAATTGTCCCTAAAGAAAAATTTACAGTACACTATTACCACTATTTATACATAAAAACTCACAGTGGGCTTACTGAAGCCTTTGACATCGAACCACCCTAAATTACTTTGTTTACATCTCGGTAACTGAATTATGCACAAATTAAAAACAAAACTGGAATTCCCTTTTAAGTCAAGATTGAGTAAGCTTTTAAGCTTCTTTTCCACATTTTATACATTCCCTACTCTTAGCACATAGAAATTAAGCAAAAATGTTGCTTGTGGGGCCCTGAAGGTCAGTTTGACAACAGGAATGATGAAAAATCTCTTTTAAGAAACATTTGGGAACCCTTTTAAGTGGTTTTTAAACCAGTCTTCAGGGTCCGATTGGCCATCCTCATTGTGCCCGATCCCAACTCCCAGTGTACAATGATTGGTTTTAGTGGTTATCATGGCATCGTTTATCATGATAATTATATTATTTTGCCGTATCACTCACCCCTAAGAACTGGCATAAGAAATAAACACATCCACACACACTCAGTTGAAATCTGAGAGACTGATTGATGGAGGCACAAGAAGTGTCATCTGACATAAGAGGCCTAGAATTTACAACTCAAAAGCCTACAATAGCCTAACAAGCAGCCATCACGCCCCCTCTCCATTATTCTTCACATGTAGGCTGAAAGGCCTCTCCAACATTATGGTGTCACTCTTCTGAAAGGAGCTGCAGAAAGTCAGAGCTTCTCATCAGTCATTCTCTGTCCCTGGGTTAGACAGAACAATCCAATCACGAACAAAGTGACCAGGAAAGAAGGGAAGCAATAGCATTTGCTCCAGAAAATCCCACCAGAGCCATTTCAGTTTCTCTGCTGTCCCTACAGAGCTGTCCAGTTACGAGCCTCTAGTTCCCGAGCAGCTTTTTAATCGGAGAACATAAGCCTCAGAGTGTTCTACTGTGGCGCTAAGAGAGTGTCCATCACGTTAACCCATATGATGTGTCTCGTTCAGTCAGTGCAGGGAACCCCAAGACTGTTTGAATCCCCCCTGCTCTACTCTGTGTATACAGAGAAGCACTTATAAGGAATTTCTGGGCCAATAATGATAACCGATACTTTGTTATATCCAATACTGATACCAATAATGGTTATTTTTTTTCATTTTCAGTGGCTTTAAACGTATTTGGACACTTGTGCCATACTTAAAATGCATTTAGTGCACTGTGCTAGAAAACAATGGGAACTGACTTTAAACAGATCATTCAAAAATTGTTCTTTTACAAGGCAGGTGTGTTTCGTGTTGTTTGAAAAATGTATTTCTGAATGGTTTTGCACGTCAGTTCATTATACCATTTCAGTTTCTTTGCAGTCCCTACAGAGTAAACCATCAGTAAACACAAGCTGACTGACAGAATTGTAAGAAAAACAACACACACAGAGTCTACTGTCAGTTTATGATAAAAACCACTGTTTCTTTTCTGAGAATCAAATAGCATTGTTTAACATTTTATGCAGTAACCTAAAAGTTCCTTCACATTACATTAGCCCCATTGACATTACGTTAAATTAACTTCCTTAATATTTACCAATAGTTAAATGGTGAAAGTGTTCAAATACATTTTCAGGCTGCCGTATAAGTAAGTCTAAATCGAAATCCATGAATGAAGTGATCAGTTATTCATTTTATATAGCCATTTGAGACACATGACAATAATTATTGACATAGTAATCATTCTACAGCACTGAAGTTCTGCCTGGGTGAAGAATAGAACCTCCTAACATCCATGATTAGAGGGGACTGGGGGTGTAACGCTGCAGATGTGCACTGTATGGCATCTTGTGAAACGGGTGTAACCAAAACTGCTGCAGAAGAAAAATCGTCCATTTAGGTGCAATTAGAAAGTTGAAACTCACTTATAACAGACAGCTATGCTGAATTTGGTGCACCATTTCCAAACTTTTTTAACCCACAAATCTGTGATTGTAATCACTCAAAGAGGCAAATTCTATTGAAATGAATGGAATTTAGAACATGAAAATTTTCTGACACATACTAATGCGACTGGGCTTTTATGTTGTTGGAAAACAATGGAAATGGCCAGCACTCTGTCAGTTACAGCCTAGTTTGAGCTTTCCCTTTTATCATGGAATAATGCTTCACCTCTATCTGTATACCAAAGGTCTTCAGCTCCAGAACTAGAATCCAGTTTCCAGTTCTGGATTTGGTTATCACTGGATTCCAAGATTTAAGACTGGAAATCAAGGACCTCTGCTGCATACCAACAAATGTATTTTCACTCATCCCATGGTCGAAGTTCATAAATGATACAGTCATCTTAGATCTGTTCTCTGAAAATCATGCAAGTTATCACCCATCTGTACCTCCTCCCCCTGGAAATCAATGACAGCCTTGTGAACAGGGTGAACTCCTTCAGATCCCCACAAATACCACTGCAGGGCAGCACTTGTACTTTCTGTATAAATGAAAAACATCCTCACCTACGAAGCCATCTTTGGAAGTATCATTAAATCATCTATTTTCATCTGGTTTGGTCGTCCATTGTCCAGTTCAAGAGCAAACCTCAGCAAGTCACCAAGTTTCCATGGTAGCCTTTAAGAAATTAAAAAGTCTTTATTGCATTCTGGCTACGGACAAAAGGTTAAACAGCCTTTTTCAGAGTCTCTGCTGCCATGATACCATTTTTTTTATTTCTAGACAAGCTCCATTGAAATTAATTTTTCTACTTTTCAAACCCTATCAATAGCGCACCTTCATTTGACACTTGATACTTCCTTTGGTAACACAAATCTTCGGGTCATCAACACTGAAGGTCACTGTGACATCCCAGTTATTGACAACCCTCTTAAGTCCATTCATATCAAAACCAGTGCCAATTAATCAGCACAAAACTTCGTCTGCACTTCCTCTGCAGTCCCCATTTATCCTCCAGCCATTTGTTTGTTGATAGTTTGGACATGGCTGAATTAACCAAAGTCAAAGTCAAAGTGAACTTTATTATCATCCCAGCTATGTATATGCGTACAGTGAGACTGGATTTTACAGTGAGACTGGATTTTACAGAAGGACCCAGGACATGTAAATAAACTGTCAATGTAAACTCTAAACTAATATTGGTACAAGGATGTGCAGTTAGGTATTTTTTGACATCCAAAAAAATGTGGCACAAGTTAAATGTTTACATGCAAAAATTTGTGCAAATGTTGCATCAGCAGTCAGGCGGAAAGCAACAATAACGGATGTAATTATGTGCTTTATTTGGGCAAAAGATCAGCAGTGGTTCAAAATAAATGCATATACTATGAATCTATGAAAAAATACAGAAACCCTGAGACAGTAAAAACAAGAACAAGTGTAACATGTGTGTGTTTTTTTTTTAATGTAGCAGCATGTGCAACATAAAAGAGTGACGTGTGAAGTGCAAGGTGGAAAGTTTAGTCAGTTTCTAGTTCAGGTGTGTGTGTGAGGGGAGGGAGGGGTGTAGACAGTGTGTTGAGGAGTCTGATGGCTTGTGGGCCAAACGGGCTTTGATGCTTTCATACCATTTGCCAGATGGGAGCAATGTGAAGAGTCTGTGTGAGGACTTGTGGAAGATGTCCTGTAATGACGGGAGAGATGCCCCGATGATGTTACCAGATGTTTCAACAATTTGTTGCAGTCTCTTCTGGTTTGCAGCACTGGCACTGCTGTACCACGCAGTGATGAAGCCGCTCAGGATGCTCTCTATGGTGCCCCTGCAGAACATTGAGGGTGAGGGGAGGCAGGTTTGCCCGTTTTCAGTTGTCTTAAGAAGTGAAGACGCTACTGTGCCTTTTTGGTGAGGGAGGTGGTGGTGGTGGTCCATGTGAGGATGTTTTCTTTACTGTCTCTACCGTGGAGCCATTGTTGCTGTATGGTGTGTGGCTGGAACAAGTCTTTCTGAAGTCAACAATCATTTCTTTAGTTTTTTTCCATATTCGGAAACAGACTGTTCTCAGTGCACCAGACAGCCAGCTGCTGAACCTCATCTCTATATGCCGACTCATCATTGTGGCTGAAGAGCCCCTCCGCAGTCGTGTCATCAGGGAACTTGAGGATGTGGTTTGAGCTGTGCTTGGCAGTGCAGTACACAGTCCTCAGGAGCTCCTCAATCTGATAATGCTAGAAATGTCACCGATGTGGACGGACTGAGGCCTCTCTGACAGAAAGTCCAGGATCCAGTTGCACAGAGAGGTCTTCAGTCCCAGCTCACTGAGTTTCACAGTTAGCATTTGTGGGATGTAAGTGTTTTTTTTGTGAAAAGAGTAAGTGGTTCCAAATACAGATTGATGTGATAAATGTTGCTTTGTTGGTTGAAGGCCCTGAATATAACTGAGCTGGACATCAACCATACCTTCATCAAACCAGTGAAGAAGTCACAATGCAAATTTTTCACCGATAAATACTAGGACCCAACTTGGAAAGATTAAAATGAGTAAAACTCCTCTTGTTTTTGGATTTGCAATGACGAATAATGAAAAACTAAACCTGAATGGTTGGATTTTAGATTCTTAATATCATTTTCCAATTTCCAAGTTAACATTAACATTGCAAGATTTAAAGATAAATATGTAAATAATGATTTTTCCAATACTGCTTTGAAGTTAAATATTAAAACGAGCTCCTCAATCTGATAATGCTAGAAATGTCACCAATGTGGACGGACTGAGGCCTCTCTGACAGAAAGTCCAGGATCCAGTTGCACACAGAGGTCTTCAGTCCCAGCTCACTCAGTTTCATGGTTAGCATCTGTGGGATGATGCTGAACTGAAGTCTATGAAGACCATTCTAACGTAAGTGTCTCTCTTGTCCAGGTGAGATAGGTAAAGGACAGAGGATATGGCATCCTCTGTCATTCTGCAAGATAAATCATGACATATGTCATATCTAATTGTGCAACAGAATGGTGCAGGAAAAGAGAATGTACTGTTACAGTTGTCTTGAAGACAGAAAAAAGAAATACTGTGTAATTTAAGTCAGATATTTAAGTGGCCTTTTGTCATGGAACCACATCTGTTCTGACTAATTAAATAATTAAATGTGTTGTAGTATATAAATACTCCTAAAATATCTAGACGATGTATTGCTTTTTTGATGTCACAAAACACAAAGCATTTGTATAGCCTGCAGAAGCTTTGCCCCTTCCATTTATGAGGAAGTTATAAGGAGTGTTTCAGCCTGGACTGCGTTATGAATGAGGCACAAAACAAAGCAGCCAATAAAAACAGAGGTCATTTACATATATCAGTCTTAAAGGCACAGTAACAAAAGCATCCCATTTCATTCTAAAGGTTTATTAGAGGTTTGAAAAATAAAATGAAATATAAGTGTTTTTCGTGCATCATACATATGTCTTAAGTGCGTGAAAATACTTTTATGTATAAAGTTTTGAGCCCCCTCCACGAATATTATCTCCTGTACCACTTTTTTTTAGAAATGGCCAAAGCAGGTAACACCAAACTGACAAACGAAACAATGAATTTTGAAAAAATTGTGTGGTCCCTACAGCATCCTTGTGACCCCAGTTTGGAAAACACTTCTTTAAAAGACTTTTAACATTAGTCACTGCTATTTTCATTGGCTCATACCATTTCACATGTGAGATTAACCACTTTTTCTTCTTCATTCCATCCTGGGGAGTCTTCTTGCCACCTATTAGCTTAGTTTTTATGGTGTATTTGTTGTGAACAGTAGAAGTACTGTCCAAAAAACTTTCACAGAGGTATTTTTTGGCTTTGTCCTGAGCCCAAACATCACATGTCTGAAATCCTGCACGCTTCTCAAAGAAATGGCATTAACCAACGTGATCCAACTTAAGAGCAGATAACTGCCTTCTTTCTGCTCCCTCACTTTCTGCCTTTCCCACCATGCTCTCCTCCTCTCACCAAACACTGCTGCGTTCTCTCTTGATTTAGTATGTTGACATTTACCTTCTCCCTCCCTCTTTATTTCTTTCCTTGATGCGACCGTCTGTGTGTGTGTGTGTGTGTGTGTGTGTGTGTGTGCAGCTCCAGATTCAGTGCACTAAATGGTAGACCATTTGTCTCCTCCCAGTGTGCCACTATAATGGCCTCTTCTCTCTTTCTAGATGCCATTTTCTCAGCCTTGGGTGAGACAGTGTTCAGCATCACCGACCCTTTTCACATTTAGCACTTATAATACATCTACAAGTGATGGGGAAATGTCACTGAAACTTGATGTAGCTTATCCAGGTGAAAAACTCAGTGAATTGTAAAGAATGCAGCGCAGAACAGTGATGCTTTTTTTTTTTTTTTTTTTTGTGAAAAAAGTAAGTGGTTCCAAATACAGATTGATGTGATAAATGTTGCTTTGTTGGTTGAAGGCCCTGAATATAACTGAGCTGGACATCAACCATACCTTCATCAAACCAGTGAGGAAGTCACAATGCAAATTTTTCACCAATAAATACTAGGACCCAACTTGGAATGATTAAAATGAATAAAATTCCTCTTGTTTTTGGATTTGCAATGACGGAAAATTAAACCTCAATGGTATGATTTTAGATTCTTAATATCATTTTCCAATTTTCAAGTTAACATTAACATTGCAAGGTTTAAAGATAAATATGTAAATAATGATTTTTCCAATATTGCTTTGAAGTTAAATATTAAAATATAGTATTTTAAAAATATATATTTTTGCAATTTTATAACATTGACAGCCATTTAGGTTTTAATATTAACATTTTTTTGGTTCACTACATTGATAGATTAACAAAAGAAAATGCCAGAAAAAACTATCCTCACTGAAAGCAAATTGAAGCGTTAGGCTAACCAGTCAGCAGCTCTGTGTCCAGGCTCTTTACTGAAAAAGTAACTAAAAAAGTTCAGAATGTATAAAATACATTTCATTGTCTGTTAAGAACTTTAAGTAAAATATTTATAATGTCTTACGCACTTCAAATGTTTCTCTTATATCCAGGACAACCAAAAATGTTATGTACACCAGTATTAGCTTAGTGCTAACCAACTAGAAATCCCATAGGTGCTCTAAAAGAAATTAGTATTGCAGTAGAGGGTTTGGACAATTTTGGCCTGAACTGAAGGCCATAGCTCTGATAGTCGTGGTTCGCTACTGCTACTACTGCTCTATTGCCACTGTATCAAAACCTCTTACCCTCATAATATGAGAGCAAAGGGTGCTAGAGCGACAGCCAGTGCTTTCGTCCACTAACAGCAAACCAGAAACATGTCCAGTCTCCTGGAAGGTGGTTCACCTGTTTAAATATATACACCCCCAAAAAGCTGGGATGCTTTGTGATTTGGAAATCACGTAAACCCCTATTTAATTGACAATAGAAAGAGGATAACATATCAAATACTGAAACTGAGAAATTTTGTTTTATAAAAATGTTGTATATTTTAATTTTAATTTTGATGCCAGCAGCACGTTTCAAACATCAGCAATAAAAGACAAAAGTTGCGTAATGCTAAGAAAACATCTTGTGGATCATCTCACAACTAATTAGATTAATTGGGAACAGGTCAGTAACATAATGGTATAAAAAGTTGGGTATTTTCTGAGTCTCAGAAGTAAAGATTGGGAGAGTTTGATCACTGAAAGACTGCACAGGCAAATAATACAGTTCAAGAATAATGCTCCTCAAAATAAAATTGCCAAGAATTTCCGGATTTCACCATCTGTGGTACGTATCACTGAAGGATTCAGAAAATCTTGTACACAGAGAACAAGGCCCTGATCTTCGGGCCCTCAGACGGTACAGACATGATTCTGTAGTGGAAATCACTGAATGGGTTTAGGAACACGGTTCATTGCTGCAACCACAAAAGCAAGTTAAAATTCTACCATGCAAAGACGAAAACATTTGCGCCTTCTCTGGGCCCAAGCTCATGTACGAAGAACTGGGGCGAAGTGGAAAACTGTCCTCTGATCTGATTAATCAAAATTTTAAATTCTTTTTGGAAATCATGGACGCTGCATCCTCCAGGCCAAAGAAGAGAGGTATCATTAGGCTTTTATCGGTCCAGGGCTCAAAAGCCAGCATCCATGATGGAATGTGAGTTCATTAGTGCACATGCCGTGGGTAGCTTGCACATCTGGGAGCACACCATTAATGCTGAGCAAAATAAACGGTTTTTGGAGCAACGTAAGCTGACATCCAAGTCAAGTAGGTTTTTACTGTCATTTCGACCACACACACCATACACGCAGTGAAGTGAGATATTGTGCCTCCAGGACCATGGTGCATCACAAGAGCAGAACAGGACACAAGTATTCAAGAAACACACGTGCAACAATACAATTAGACAAGACAAGACAAGACAACACACAGTGCAAGTTAACAGTAGTCACAGTCTGAATACAGGGTGAATACAGTATTTGAGTTACTGTATTCTAGCAGCAAGGGTTGTTTGTGCAAAAATGCAGAATGACAATAAATAATATGTGCAAATATAGCAGCAACCGGACAGAAAAATGTGCAGTGTAATTTAAATTACACAGGTAATTTAAAGTCTAAGTAGTTGAGTGTGTGTGTGTTGGGGAGAAGGGGGGTGTTTACAGTTATTGTGTTCAGTTCTGGTTGAGGAGTCTGATGGCCTGAGGGAAGAAACTGTTTCCCATTCTGGCGGTGGAGGCCCGTATGCTACGGAACCTTTTTCCACATGGGAGGAGGAAGAAGAGAGTGTGTGAGGAGTGAGTGGGGTCATCCACAATGCTGGTGGCTTTGCGGATGCGGTGTGTGATGTAAATGTCTGTCACAGAGGGGAGAGAGACCCCAGTGATCTTCTCGGCTGTCCTCACAATCCTCTGTAGGGTCTTGCGATATGAAACGTTGCAATTCCTGTACCAGGCTGTGATGGAGCTACAGAGAATGCTCTCTGTAGTCCCTCTGTAGAACGTGGTGAGGATTGGGGGTGGAAGGTCTGCTGTCCTCAGTCTCCTCAGTCGGCATCTTTTTCAGGGAAGGTCTTGCTTATTTCAGCAAGACAATGCCAAACTGCATTCTGCACGCTTAACGACAGTATGGCTCTGTAGCAGAAGAGTTCAGGTGCTACACTGGCCTGCCTGCAGTCCAGACTTGTCACACACTGAAAACATTTCATACTTCATGAAAGGGAAAATACGACAAAGGAAGCCCTGAGCTGCTGAAATCCTGTATCAGAACAGAATGGGGCAACATTTTACTTTAACAACTCCAGCAATAGGTCTTATCAGTTACCAAACTTCTACAGAGTGTTGTTAAAAGAGGATGTGATGCAACACAGTGAAATGTGTTGCTGACCTCAAATACAAAATGAGCATAGATTTCACAAAAAACAATAAAATTCATCAGTTTGAACAAATGATAGGTTGTCTTTGTACTATAATGGATGCATTAGCTGATTAATGGTTAAGTAATCGATAAAGAGTAATTGATAGTTAAATTGATTAGTAATAGATAAGATTAATTGATTACAGTAATAATTATTTAGTAAAGCGCATTGACCACCACACATCTTCAGAACACTTAAACACTCAGAGCCAAGGTGGTATAACAGACTGTAAGGGACCGAACAGTGAGGCACGAAAAATTCTCGTTTCAAAAGGCTGGGTTTTATTACCCAGAAGAAGTCAAAAGTTTACAAATACCAAAAAACTGATAATGACTGGGCCTATAAAAGAGGTCAACCAAAGCAAACCTGACTCAAACAAAGACATTTAACATGACTTTAACTAAACAAAACTGACCTACTACAATGAAACAAAGGGGAACACACATAGTGGCTTGGCCAAACCAAAGAACACAAAGAAGGGGTAACCAAAACACACATTAACTTCCAACCCACGGAACAAAAACACCTAAGGCCAAAATCCCCCTCTGGCACATGGTGTGATGTGGTATGACCTAATATCACTACGATCACCAAACCCCTTAATTTTACCCCTTAAAATTACCTTAAATTTGAAAATTAAGGGAAAAAGTGCACAGATTAAGGCTGATTAAGGGGTAAAACTACAGAATTTTCCTCTTTTTCAAATTTGCCCGTTAAATAATAGAACCTCCTGAATTAACGCCTTAAATTTAAGATTAAGAGGTTTCACTCTCATGCCTTGAATCTAATTTTTTAGGTAAAACTAAGGGGTCGCTTTCACAAGTTAACGGCCACTTAATTCAAATGAAGGGGTTTGGTGTTCTCAGGGGTAAATTAAGGTAGGGTTAAGCACGTTTTAAGTACATTGTGTTTCGTAGTGTATGCAGGCCCTGAGATTTAGGTGCCCTCAGCCCTCAGCCACGCCTTTGCCCCACCAGGAAGGGACCATCGCCAACACTCAGCAGTATTAACTCAGAAAACAAGAAACGCATGGTTAATGACAAACCAACTAATTCTATAACCTTACAGAGCTAAAATGTATGCACTCTATTTAGAACAATGCAAAATCAAAGCAAATAAACTGTAAATCAAGCAAAGTGTGTAATGTGAATTATTTAAACATGATAGTATAAGTGACTGTAAATGATAAACTGTGCAGTAAATTAACAAAGTGCATGGGTGGAATATGGGATAATTCTCTCCTGTGTGGCTGTAGCCATCACACACACACACACACGTTTTTTCTCTTTGACAGGGTTTATTAAGGTGTGCAACTTAGCTAGCAGTAACACAGTCAAAAGCAGATGTTGATTTAAGTTTAGCTTTACAGGTATGAAGAACAGATGTAGATTACTAAAGCACTGATGTACGTCGCTCTGGATAAGAGCGTCTGCTAAATGCCGTAAACGTAAACATAAACACACACTCATAGGTTCTAGCTCAGGTTCTAACCTATTTAGCACACTGCCTTCTTCCCCGGCATTTTCACACAGAGAACCTGCAAGGTAAACACGCCGCCCACTCAATCACGCCGGATACAGTCCCTCAAGGACGAGGGGAGCGTGGAGAAAGGTCTGACTTTCTGCTTTTTTTTTCTTGTTCTGCACGTAAAACCTGCCTTTTTTATTCACACACTCTCGCTTTTCTGTTCTCATGCCAAAGAAATTGTAATGCAACACAAAGGCAGGAGCACTCCCAGACGGTGTGGCTGCGAGAGGTATTATTCCTCAGTGCCGGTGTTTGGGGAGTTGCAAGGGCTGGTCAGCACCGGGAGGAAAAACACAAAACAAAACAAAGAAAATACTCATTCCCAGCTTCTTTGATTAAACACTCCTCTGTCAGCTTGACTTTTCTCATGCGTTCCCCAGCCAGCCCTTACTGCCTTAAACGTAAATGCAGAAATCTTTCCCACCCACCACTCACACACACAACCAAGTGAACAACACGGACAAACAGGAACACACATTCAACCACACACACACATACAAACCACCATGAATGAGAGCATGCTGATCACTGGCCTTGAATGTTTCTTGGTGGCGAAGGAATACAATGATACAGGAAGACAGGGTCCAACCAAAACAGATTTCAGCAGAAATGTGTCTTTAGTAAAAGAAAAAAAGTCTAAAAGCTTTCCCCAGCTACAGTTTTGAAAGTGACGGACATTAATACATAGGCAATGTTCCCACAAAGAGAAACAGGCACATACAAGTTCATTTGTGTCGCTCTAGTTTTGACTCTTTTTTTTTCCTGTCGTGTCCGGCAGCTTATCAAGCAGGATGTGAAACTGGATGCTTGATAAGCTGCCAAGTGGAGCTGTAACAATTCAGTATAAGCCCCTTTTGTTACTTGAAATTTTTTTATTTATCCATTTATTTTATTGCATAATTAAGCCAGATCAGACTGGGGGAGAGAAGACAGAAAGAAAGAGATAAAAGAAAATGAAGAGAAGAAGAAAAGGAGCCAACAGAGAGAGAGAGAGAGAGAGAGAGAGAGAGAAAGGGAAAGAAAAAGAAAAGATCCAAAGGACAATTGCTGCAACTGTATCATCGCGCCGACTGCTGCATCTGAAAAACAAGAACCAACCACACAAACAGGAAAAAAAAAAAAAAAAAAACACTGGAACAGCACGTCTAGTTCTGACTTCTAAAAGACACACTGAGCTTTCGTAAATCAAGGAGTTTTATTGAAGACAAGACGAGTGGTTGAGCTCGCTGAGCTCCAAAACAAAAAACAAACTTCAATCACTACTAATACAGGGTTGTTCCTGGAGGACCTTCACTCCAAACAGGAACCCAAGCTCAAGTGAGGAAAGGTTCGGCCGCCTCGCCGAGTTACGAGTAGTCCACTGGCCGTCGTACAGCAGAGGCCAGTCCAGTAGTCCCACGATTATAGCCGCTAGTGGGGACGGCCACACACCTTCTATGCCTGTAGAGACAGAGGGGAGGAAACACAGAACACACAGTCACTGAGACAGAAGCGCGCTACGCCAAGCCACCAGGCATGTGCTACATGGCTTTAGCAGAGTGGCTCTCCAACTGCCACTTGGATAGCAGGCTGAAGTAGCAATCTCCGAAGCATGCGCAGCAGGAATACAGAGACCGTCAACAGAGCACAGGCACAGGTTATAACACAAAGTAAAGTTTCACAAATCCAAGTAGTTGCTGGAGGTAAAACCTTGGTGACCACGCACTGATCCTCTGGATCGGCTGGGCGTTTAAACTCAGACACACACGCAGACAGCCAATCACACAACACAGACAATAAACTCATAAATGAGACATACTTAACTTAAACCTGAGACAGGTGGACATGTCATCAGGTACCTAGCAACCCAGCTAACGAGCTCAGTGCTAACACCTGGGTTGTCTAGGCACCAGATGACCAAACACACAACAACACATGACATCATCAAAGCGTGCCCAGGGCTGCTCACACACAAAACTCTGGAGACGGGCTGCGTTGGGGGCATGACCGAGGTGGCCCAGACGTGACACCAACTCAGTAGCATAGCATGTTAAACTAGAAAAACAACATGCAACAACTCTTCACTCCAATTCCATTAGGTTGAATAGGATCTTGGCTAAAACTTGTATAACCTCATAACAGTAGCCATAAAGAACACATTTGGATAGGTAAACTGAGAGCTGGCAGTCTTGTTTCTGGAAAGCACTGTTTAACTAAAACTGTTGAGTTCAATCAGTATATTGAGTTCAGTATAAAATGATATGGGGTGTTGATGGCCTAGTGGGTAGGATACTCGCCTCTAGACCAAGAGGTCATGGGTTCGTATCCTACCTTCAGCACCATCACTGGGTTCCTGAAACCCTAAGTTGCTCTTGTGAGACTGCCTCCTGTAGTTAGGGAATGGAAGTTGCTTTGGATGAAAGTGTCTGCCAAATGCCATAAATGTAAATATCTGGAAACTTGATATCTGATTATTGGAATTTTAGCTTCTTCAGTGACAATATTCATATCAGTCAGGCTCTAAAGGTGACCACACAGGCAAACCACAGCAGGACTGATACCAGCCAGGCTATTACAGACTCACCATCTCTCCCACACAACCGCCATCAGTCCGAAGGGCCGTAGTCACTCCCATTGTAGTTCCTTCTAAGCTCGGAAGACCTGGTATGTGGACTGTGTGTGGCAAACAGAACATAGCAGCATGGTGTGCTGAGCTTTGAAGGTGTGTGGCATGGGGTGGGATCGCCCTAAGATGTTGGGGATTCTGGGGGATGAGGTGACTATCTCAAAGGCCCAGTTCCTACTGGCCATAATAACGGCTGAGCAAAGTCTTCCGACATCCGACACTCCCTGCCACAACACACAACAGACGTGTATGTGCATGAAAAATACATGCACTATCCATGTCCCTCATAACATTCTGGACTTTAACCTTTAAAAGTTGCAGTCCACATGAAAGCGATGTTGTAGTTTGATCACTCTCTTTCTCTCATTGGTCGTGGGAGAAGGGGTCTACATTTTTAATCATTACCGCGTTTTTGTTAGAAGACATGTTTTGTTATTTGTATTTTAGAAAAGGCTGCATTTACAGTGTTGTTTTGCAGGAAATAAATAAAAACATATTTTATATGTTTGCCATGACTCCTGATACAGAATGTAAGTAATTCATTACATGTATGGCAAAGTTTCTGATTGAAAGATATGTTTTAAAAGAATTTTAAATAGAAATACGAAGCCAGTCAAGTGTGTGTGTGTGTGTATGTGAGAGAGAGAGAGCGAGAGCACATGCACATGTGTGCGTGTGATAGATGAAGGCTTTGGAGAGGGCTCTGTCCTGATTAGTAGTGAGACAGCAGAGACCAGCTAATGAAAAGACATTACAGAAGGATCAATGACTCTCTTACTCTTTCAGTGACTGGCAAGAAACACAGCTAATGAAAAGGGATTACTCGCTTCAAACCAAGGTCTCAGTATCCCCCCCCCCCCCCACACACACACACACACACTCTCCCCCTCCCACTCTCTAATTTCCCCCACTGATGTAGCATCACTCTTCTGTTTATCAAAGACCTAAAGCAAAGCCACATAAAAGAGCACCAGTCCTAATAAGCAAACTCTCTGACACATTATCAACTATAATCAGTAAGTGTGTCAATAACTTGCACTCATACACAATCAAAAAAAGCTGAACTTTTTTTTGATTATTTAAAACTAGCTATACTTCCTACCAGCAGCAAAGTATATTTCAGACCATTCATGCTTAATATGACACCCTACATGAACTGCACATAAACTTTATTAGATCATAATCAAAGTTTAAATATGTTGTGGGTTTTTGACCATATAAAAATACAGCTCTGAAAAAAAAAAAAGAGATCACTGCAAAAACTGTTCAGTTTCTCAGGTTTGATCTTTTATAGGTGCGAGTACTGAACTGAACAGTTTTGCCTACGTTTTTAAGAACTGCTGACAATATTTCTCCTAATTTCCAAATAAAAATATTGTTTTTTAAAGCATCATTTTAAAGGAAATGACAAAACATCAAAATAAGAGAAATGGTGCAGCGTTTACAGAACTTGAATAATTCAAAGAAAACAAATCTCTTGTTCACTCTTAAACAAAATGACAATAATGACCTTTGACGAACTTC
>JBBPCZ010161225.1:0-17563 GCA_037974445.1 Brycinus macrolepidotus
TGTTTGGATTTGTGAAACTCCATCAGCAGCTCCTGATTTAATTTAATGAAGGACTGATTGAGTCAAACAAGGTTTCTAAAGGAAACTACAAGTAATACTGGACTTCCACAAGGAACACATTGATATACTGAATATAAAATCACTATTTACTGTGTAATGTTATTTTTTTTTCTTTTTTTAGTTTTATTTAGTATACTTAGTAATATTAATGTGAAAAAAACATTCACTGCGATTCTAAACAGTTTTTAAATATTTTCTCGGGTGCCTAAGACTTTTGCACGGTACCGTAAATACTGGAGGAGTTTTTTTTACATTTTAAGGGAGATGTGCAAAGTTCTGGTGGTACGTGTCCTACGGATCATCAGAACATCAAGTTAAAGGTGAAAGTTGGGTTCTTTGTGTGTTGGGTCATTCTATATTACATAATGTGGGATTTTCTGTTTGTATTATAGTGTGATGGACATGCATTTCTGGATTTGAAGCTGGAAGGCTGAACAGTGCTAACATTACATCTTAGCTACTTGAGCCTCGTAGCTCCAGCAATTGCCTTATTTGTTACATTGATTTTTAAAATTGATTCATTTTATTTTGTTTGAGGTGTAAAAGTCATTCAGAGTGTGTTTGGTGTAAAATAGAGGAGAAGTTGACCTAAATCACTTTTCTTTGGGGACTGTTTTGCCTCATGACGCCCTGCGTATATCCCTCCACCATGAATGGGTTTAGTTTTAGGACCAAAAGCTTCTCAAAACTGTGGTAAAACAAAGTCTCAGGCATCATGCAGTGTAACCATAACCATTTCATGGAATAACTTACTGTGTGGAGCTTTGAGAGGGAGACGTCTGGTTCCATTCACCTCCGCTGTGAACAGTTCCGTTTTTCTAGAACGGAGTGTTTCACATCAGACCGCTCTGAACGACCATAACCACTTATTTTTGTAGAGAGTTTGAAAAATTGATAGAATTCTCATGTATTAAGTTCTTAACTAAAAGCTCCATCATCAGTTCAGATTAAATGACCAATTTCCACCACTAGGGGACAGAAGTACACTGACAATTACTGCTAATGGAAAATTTTATATTTCATAATTACATATTCTTTATCTTTTATTTTGTTTATATTTTCCCACCATTTCTAAAACCCTCTGTTCTTTATTTACAGCTTTAAATGAAAACAATCCCAGGTTTGGTTTCAGACCTTCGGCCCCCTCTTGATTTGCACACTAGTCCAAGCTGTAGATCATCATGAGGAACAAGCTTCTCTTTCTGAAAGTAACGCTGGTCGTTTAGGAGCAGGGCTGGATCGGTGCTGCCCTTTGCCCCCTGTCTTAAGGGCTCTGGCTAGTCATCTGAGGTGAAAGGTCAACCACAAACGATCCGCTGAGTGAACGGAGGCTACTTAGTTTTATACATCAATGACTTTCCTCACATATCACTGACCATAGAAACTTAAAAATGGATGATGAATAGTGTGTGTGTGTGTGTGTGTGACCTCTATATAAAATGTTAAAAATGTGTCATTCCTATCTGATTTAAATGTTTTCTTGAAAATGAGCTCCTCTTAAAGAGTGATAGGAGGTTTGACTCATTAATGCTGAATTGACTCTTGTGGACTCTGATTCAGTGAATAAAACCATCAGTGAATTCAACCATCCAGAAACTCAACCAGTTTATTTTCACCTCCTGCCAGAGCAACGAGATCCGGTTTACAGTTGGATGCAACAGATTGTGCACCCCTGGTCGCATTTCTGTGCACTTTCATACACAGTTACTGGTTATTTGATGAATTTTGCATAAAGGGCAATAAAATAGAACATTAAAAGTGGCCATGACACACTTAATATTTTCTTTTATCATGTTAAACACAAAAAAGTAGAAACAAAAATGCCAATGCCACTGTAAGCAGGTTTCAGAGACATGACTGACTGTAGAGCTGCAGTGTAAGCAGGTTTCAGATGGTCCTAGATACATTACTGACTGTAGAGTCGTAATGTAAGCAGGTTTCAGTCAGTTCTAGATACATCGCTGACTGTAGAGCCATAGTGTAAGCGGGTTTTAGACAATTCTAGATACGACACTAGAGCTATAGTGTAAGCAGGTTTCAGACGGATCTAGATACATCACTGACTGTAGAGCCATAATGTAAGCAGGTTTCAGTCAGTTCTAGATACATCACTGTTGAACCATAGGGTAAGCAGGTTTCAGATGGTTCTAGATTTGTCACGGACTGTAGAGCCATAGTTCAAGCAGGTTTCAGATGGTCTAGATACATCACTGTAGGGCCGTAATAGAAGCAGGTTTCAGGTGGTTCTAGATACATCACTATGTAGGTGCTGATTCGTTAAAAAGAATTGGTTCAAGTGAGTCATATGAGAGATCCTAGTCACGGAGAGACTTAGACTCTCAATCAGACAGCTGCCCTAATGCTATTGCCAACACTCTGCTTTTCCTGCCGAGACAACAAACGGGACAGAACGTCAGAACAGCCCGGAAGAGGATTTGTTTGTTTATTTACTTTACATAATGTAATTCGTAACAACAAACCAGAGGGGTTATGGACGCTTATCAGTTTGGTACATTCTTGGTAAATCTGGTTATGCAATGAAAGGTTTTAGACCGTCTGGTTCCACAGAGGCTGCAGTTTTATGTAATGAGCAACGTCATTTATTCAAAGTTCAGAGCGTCCAAAGCAACCTAGCATATGTCCAGTCCAGACAAGGGTCTAATCAGGAAGCTGAGCGAGCTTTCTCATTGGTCAGTCCTCCAGGAGCTGGACAGAAGGACCTACAGGTCAGCTTAACTACCAGCATCGTTAAGAAAAGGAACCAACTAATTTCGAGTTCTATTACTAGTTCTGATTTAACAGGCGGAGAGAAACAACCTCACTGTAGACCTTCGGGAGGTTCTAGATATGTCACTGACTACAGAACTGTAGTGTAACCAGGTATTAGTCAATTCTAGGTACGTCACTGGCTGTAGGGTTGTGTATAACCATGTTTCAGCGAGCAGGTTTTAATCTGTTCTAGATATGTCACTGACTGTAGAGCTGTAGTGCAAGGTTTCAGTCAGTTCTAGATACGTCACTGACTGAAGAGGTGTAGTGTAAGCAGGTTTCAGTCAGTTCTAGATACATCACTGACTGTAGAGCCATAGTGTAAGTAGGTTTCATTCTGTTCTAGATACGTCGCTGGCTATAGATCTGTAATGGAAGCAAGTTTCAGTCAGTTCTATATATGTCACTGACTGTAGAACTGCAAGATTAAACTCTGTGAAAGTGATTCATATTTGGGTGTTAGAGGACAAAAGTAGAGAGAGAAGGTACAGAGAGAGTGGCTGGGTTCACATATCGACCGAGACACAGATAGTGTGTGTGTGTGAGTGTGTGTCTGTGTGTGTGTGTGTGTGTGAGAATGGGGAGGGAGGCTTTTTTTGTCATTGTGCTACTTCACCACACCCTTCCCACTTGTCAGGCCATGATTTATTTATTCACACACACACACACACACACACCACACACACACGCACATAAAATGACCTCATACGTGCATCAATAATAATGAACGTAGGTCTCGGCGGCTGTGCTTCATGATGAAATGTTAATTATGGTATTTTCAGAAGATTACAGTCAAGACCTGACAAATTGAACAGGATATGTTTTAAAGCGTAGAATACAGTTTATTTATGGAACCTGAATGATCAATACCTGCCATAAAGAGACTGAAGGGTCAGCTTGGCTAAAGATAAGATTCCTAGGTGAAGGAAACTGTGTAAGCGGGTTTCAGTCAGTTCTAGATATATCACTGGGCAGGGCTAAACTGCTGTAGCCAGAATAAGGAGATGTATTTAAATGTGTTGGTTTTGTGACATCATAAAAACTGTGATTTGAAAATGGGCTGTTTTGTAGCTTATTTTCCATATATTGACTGTATGGATTTGAAACAATATTTACAGACTTTTAGCCTTTCTAATTCCAGAAAAGTGATGATATGGGGCCTTTAATATCTTGAAATCACAATCACAATATGTAGCAGTAAAATCACAATACTGATATTTTGTCCATATCGTGCAGCTCTAATCTTCAGTAATGATGTGCTGCTGTTGCTGATGGATAATCCCAGCCATCAAAATCCTTCAGAGGCACCAAAAAAAGGCCAAATGGGCTGTTGCATGCAGGTGTGGATGTATCTGAATGTCACTCAAATGATCCCTTTTGTGAAGTTATAGTTTTCACTAACTTTTCTTGGCAGGGGTGTCTTTTTAGAGCCCTAGTATTATACTGTTTCAGAGGGCCCACAATTTCCAGCAGTGCCCGTTTCCTGGTGTATGTGTAGTACATCCAAACAAATGTTTGCATTTTTTGTTTTCATTCCCATAACATTTCTACAATTGTGTTGGTATAAATTATGCAAATATGCAAAAATGGAAATATGTACACTACAGGCCAGAAGATTTCCCCCTCTATTTTATAACAAGAAAACATCAGAAATACTTAAAACAAATGTAGATGACGGTTCTGAAGTATAATAATTATAATAATATACACTGTAAGTGCAGTTTATTGGATGTGAAAGTTTATGTACGAGTTTCATTAAAATAACCCTCCTTGCCTTTATCATAGCAGTACAGATTCACCACATCCTTTCCAGCAATTTTCGGAAATAACTTGTGTCCAAACCCTCCCAGCACCTTTTCAAGCAGCAAACAGTTCTGTCTCATTTACTGGAGCTCATTTAGACCTTGTGGGTCCAGCTCATCCCTGCAGCTCAATGGGAGAAAGATCTGGAGATGGGGGAGGACAAGACATCACTCTCTAAACTTTCTGCTTTTCTTTGGACTGTATATCATTTTGACACAATTTTGAAAAACATTTGGGATCATTATCCTGTTGAAGAATGATTTTTTTTTTTTCGTAGACTAGAAGGAATTGTGTGATGCTGAATTGAGTGGTGCTTTTCACAAAGTGGATGTCAGTCACCAAAGACAGACCTGTTATGTCTCTTCAAAACCAATAGTTTGAGCCTTTGTGGCTAAATAATGTTACTACAGACTATAAAATGTTGAAAACCAATCAGTTACATTTTAGTATTTTTTATGTTTTCTTGTAACAAAATTTTGAAAAAGCAGTTTATTTTTGGAAACATTGAAGGTGGGCCCAAACTTGTGTCCTGTAGCGTAAATATGTATCACCCTAGCAGCTCATTATCATATCGGGCTCCTCCTCCTGGCTGGTGGTGTTTGGCTGCTCCACAGTACAGCGGCTCGGAACTGAACGGCAACCGAGACAGCAGCCCCTCCCTCCGGCCTGGGTCCTCTCCCTCCCCCGCTGCCTCTCCCTCCTCCTCCCCCCCTCTGGAGCCGCCGCTGCCGCCTCTGAGCCTCATGAATGGAAAGAGGGAAGGCATGGCGGAGGGAGAGCGGAGGAAGCCCGCGGCTCCTGCTCCCAAAGCCCAGCCACTGCGGCTCGACTCCCCGGCCAGCTGCAGGTGAGCCCTCGCTGCTGCTGCTGGGTGTGTGTGTGTGTGTGTGTGTGTGTCCTGTCTCACAGGCTGCCACTGCAGTCGAGCTGCAGATGATGCTTGTTGATAGAGATGCATCCCTGATAAGAAGATTTTGGGATGTGTGTGTGTGTGTGTGTGTGTAAACACATTGCAGCCTGCATGGGTGTGTCTCTGCTTTAGAGACTGCGAGATAAGAGAAGTTTAAAAGAAAAAAGTGCTTTTTTGGCTGTGACATGCTCAAATTAGGGTCATCAAAAGGAGCATCATGCAGAAAATGATTAATGCTTAATCCAAATAATAATCCAAATGATAGTGGAATGATGTGGCCTTCACACTGTTTGGACTGTGTAAAAGATGATGTAGACAATGGACAAATATAGCCCATGATGCAAGGTGTTAATGCCTAAAAGGGGAATTCCATCAAATGTTCCAAATTCCTCTGCAATTCCCCTGTGTTTGTCATGCGGAGTGGGTTTGGATTTATTGTGGAGACCTGGATTTCTTTACATTGGAGGTGAATGGTTATTCACCATCAACCCCCAGTGAAGCTCCACGTGTCTCTGAGTGTTTATATGGACGTTGATGATGGTAAAATAGAGAATCTGAACTAAATCACTTTTCTTTGGCCTCATGGCCCCCTGCTTGTATCCCTCCACCATGAATGGGTTTAGTTTTGGGACAAAAAGCTTCTCAAAACGCTTGTAGAACAACATCTCACCCGTCAGGTGACGCAACCATAACCATTTCATGTATAACTGTCAGAGGGATCTCAGAGAGGCAAACATCTCCACTGTGAACAGTTCTGACTTGGTTTCTCCACAACACTAAACCCACTTTGTCTACATCTTAATCCCACTCTGAAGTTATAAGAATTGTTTCAGTGTAGGCAGCGAGATGCACTACATAGCAGCCTACGTAGATTTACGTATGTAAATCTTAGAGGCAGTAACAAATACAGCCTGTTAAATAGTAAGAGATACAGAGAGGTTGGAAAGGAGCCATGTAAGACTGAGCATAAAACCGCATAAATGCTATTATATTTAGATCCATTTTTACTCTTTATTGATTTTTTAATATCACTTATCATCACAACCCTAATGGAAAGAAGCCAAAGGTTGAAATTGTATTTTGGTTTGAACCATTTTATACTTATATTTTTACTTTATATTGATAAAAAAAGAAGCTTCATAAGAAAAATAATAAAATAAACAGTGTTTTCGCTGGTAATATTTATCCGGGACAGCCGCCAACCCAAGAAAACAAATGAAAACAAAAGTCTACACCCCCATTCGTCAAACGGAAATTGCTCACCTCCCCCATCAGCAAAACAAAATCACAAAATTGCTTGTGCACCATAAACTAAACCTCTTGATCCACAGGAAACACTGAAAAAGATTATTTTTAAATTAAACTGTACATTTTGAGAGATTGTCTTCCAATAAACATTTGGGTTTCCTGGGTGGGGATTAAGGCTGGTCTGGAACTGTACAGCCTTCTGAATGGAGATTCTCCACTGAGAGGTTGACTAGGCTTAATCCTGACCTGTGAAACTGACTTTCAGACAGTGATGATATGTCAAAGTATGATAATGAACACTGTGACACTTGGTACCGACATCAAAATCCAAATTCTTGTATCATGAGAACCCTGTAAGGCTGTGCAAAGCTGTGAGAACTTCTGATCCCCTCCCATTCCCCTTCTTTCATGGAGTTCACCATCCATCACCAATAGGCAGCTGGCTGCAGCCTATCAGAGTAAAGTGGGTGGTGAGAAGGGCGGGGCTTATGCTACGTATCAGTACTGACCTTGATAACCCTATGCTCTCTGTTTGCTTCGTCCATAAGAGTCTCTGTAGTTCTTCTTTGAAGGACTCGGATCACAGCCAGGAATGCTGTTAAATTATGGATTTCGGGTGAAAAGCTTTTCAAATTTAGAAACACATCGATTGCTGCTGTCTATGGCTGTTCCTACCCAAAATGCACTGAGAAGCTCAGTTGGTTTTCAGGGGATGCAAGAGGAGGCTTGGTGTGAAACTGAGCCAAAAATTTTTTGCACACCACAGGTTTTTGCCGCTTACACATTTATTTCATATCCTGCAGATAGTCATTCTTGTTAAACACTGGAAAGTTGTTGATTAAACAACTATAAATGAAAATATGTCAAATATAAAACAAATTTCCTTTGCAGGATGAAAGAATGTGTAACGGTGCATGTTTGAGATCCTGTTAGCTAGTTGTGTTGATGCAGAGTCAAATTCTAGAATGTCCTTTAATTTTAAATGCTCCAGGGAACCCTTAGAACTCAGTGTGTATTTATAAAAATCTGATTTCAACAAATAAAAATGATCTAAAACCGGTGTTTGCTCTCCTACACGCTCGCCGTTTGCTGCTCTTTTGCTCTTTTGTTTCTAAGACCTAAAATAAAAGAAATGTGGGCATTTTTGTTCTTTAGGGGCACTTGTGTGTGATGCCATTTTTAAAACCCCGGTAGTGTTTATTATCATTACATGTTTTTTAAATTACAATAACTTTGGTTCTATGTGACATAGAAACACCAAACACTGCCGTATGACGACAATTTACCATTTGTTGCGCTTCTGGCACGGACACGTCCCGCTATTAAGTGATCTAACGGTTAACCGTTTCATCACTTAATAGCTTGTTAAATATCTAACACTTGTCTGGTGATCCACATTATAATTATAATTGTATTAGGTGGCTTTTTGTGTGTCAATCATGATGGCTAATAGAGAAACTCAAACGGTGAACATACTGTAAATTTATTTGTTGGCAAAGAATATTGAGTGTATTTTTAGTAAATATTAAGTGAGTGACATGCAAATGTAGGAGAAAATGTGTGCAAAAACTTTTGACTGGTAGTGTGTGTAATAGTGGGATGACCCCCTACAGCAGGGATTAGGGCAAAACTAGAGGCCAGAAACTAATGAGATCCACTGGAGTAGATGTAAATATGCGTCTGCAGGATATTTTTTTGTGAGGAAACACCCACCGGGATCAAAGGGCTCCTGGAAATCAGCAGTATTGGTTTCCTCCGCGTTGCCTGAGCCTGCACTCTTGCTGTAATAATATACAGAAGGCCTCGTTTCAGCCCTGGCGCCTGCCCAAGCCCAGGCATCTGCTCTCCTCCTTTTATATACAGTATCTCTGCAGGGTCGCCGGAGCTGAATGGCACTGTTTTTATACTTGCCAGTAAGAACACGTCCCATCACATATGCTCAACACACCACACTGAACGCATCTATGGTACATCAGGGTGGATGATGACAGTGTGTAGTAATAAATGAGGTCTGGATAAGCTCTTCTTGGCATTTCATTATCACTGACCAACTGTTTCACTATAAAATCCAAAGACTTGTATTGTGACAGCCCTGTGTGGACGTGCAAAGCTGTGAGATCTTCTGAGCGCCTCTCGTTCACCTTCTTTTATGGAATCCACTGTCCATCATCAACAATAGGCATCTGGCTGCAGCCTATCTGAGCAAAGTGGACAGAGAGAGGAGTGGAGCTTATGCTACGTATCAGTACTGAATCTGAAAACCCCTTGCTATAAAGAGGTTGGCAATCTCTGCTACACTGATCTCACAGAAGGCTGCAATATACAAATGAGCCTCTAACCAATTACAGTGTTTCTGACAGGGTGACCAATCACAGCTCCAGGTGAGTTACTGGGTGTTCTGATGAATCGAGGTCTTCATGTAATCCAACAAAAGTCTACTTATTTTATTTCAGTACATTAAAGAGTCCATATCATTACTTTTCTGGATTTAAGAAGGTTTAAAGTTTCAAAACGTATGTTCACCCCCCCCCCCCCCTTACAGTCCATATGTGAAAAAAAAAGCTGCAAAACAGCGTGTTTTCAAATCATGGTTTATGTGATGTCTTAAAATCTAAATATTTGCATACATCTCCTTATTTAACCTGCAGCAACTTAGCATTTGCATATTGCAGCCTTCTGTGATATCAGTATTGCAGAGACCGATATCGCCATGATGACTAACGGGCGATGTGTTGTGCAGCCATAAGACACTATAACATAAAATAGTCAGACTTCCACTGTTTTTGGCTACACTAATGTAGGCCTACTTCCATCTTTATTGAGAACGGTGTATTGTACAGTGTCCGAAACACATAAGCGAGTCTATTAGAGATTAGAGGATTAGACCTGCAGTTAGAGCCTAATTGCTAATTAGCATGAGCTTCCATTACTTGTTAACCTCGTAGCTCCAGCACTAAAACTACAGAAGCTAAAACTACAGAAGCGAAGAGTTTGTTGTCAGCAGATTTGGTCCCCCCAATGTTTACTTCATGGATACAGTATTGGGACGGAGGGACAGTGAAAAGAGTAGTGATGCCTTTATGTCTTTATGCTACTTTAAATCTTTCCACCTCAGGTCTTCTGAGGTTATTTCAGTGTCCATGACCTCCTCGGTTCCACTGTAATTGGACAGCAGTGATAAACAGAGCGGCGTGCTTTCGTTCAGGAGATCAATGCTTCATTCTTACTCACACACCCCGACACTGGAGTGGAAAATCGATTTCCAGGCCTGGGCTCACTGTCTTCACTCAGAAGCCATGCAGCCGACCCCAACAATGAATAATGCATGTGTATGTGTATGTGTATGTGTGTGTGTGTGTGTGTGTGTGTGTGAGTATTATTCGCACGTTAGTATGGGAGGTTGTGAGTTTAAGCATGTGCGCTTTCCCTGCTGTGTATGTGTGTGTGTTGTTTCAGTGCCTGTTACATCGTAATACACACATTTCAGTAGTTTAAAAAGGCAAATAATAATTATATAACTCCTATCACACACACATGGGTGGATGATATGAGGATATTGTAATATCCCGCCCTGCCTTGCCTCAGTTTTCCCTCCTTTTTTACCTCCCCATGTGTTTTTGTCCATGAGCTTTTGTTTTTTGTTGTTTCTTGGCTCCTTCCACACACGTAGCAGAGTTGGAACTGTGCCGGTAACTGAAATGAGCTCAGAGGAGAAGTGGTGCCGAAGTTCACCTGTAATAATAATAATAATAACAATAATAATAATAAAAAAATAATAATAAAATCTAAGAAGAACAGTCGTGTGATTGCTGCTGCAGTCAGGGTAACCTGAGCATGCATTCCAATTTCAAACCCAAGTCATCTGTGTCATGTCGGGTTCTCTGTAAAGACGCACTGCAGGACCAGCGTTAGTTGTACTGACAAAGTCTTTAATGAAACAGAACACAGGAAAGAACTCGCCGAGCTCACAAACACAAGCACTATAGTCCACACTGGTACGACGAGGTTCCAGGAGAATCTTCACTCCTGCATGAAAGAACCAGAGCTGGGGTTTTGTAATCCTCACGGCTCTGGACGTGGTTCCAGGAGATCCGTCACTCCTGCTTGAGAGAACCAGCCGGGGTATTTCCTCACAGGCTTACCAGGCTGTCATATGAAGCCACTAAACCGCTGCGGAGGTCAGGAATGCCAACACCTCATGCCTGTTCAAGCAGACACACACAAAGGTTAATTACTGCTACAAAGACACATACGAACCCGAACATGAGCCCAGTTGCGTGCTATCTGCTAATTGGATATGGGTTTGGGTATGGGCTTGGATCTGGGTGACCACGCCGTTGCTCTGTCACGGCAGTGCTTTTAAACCATGGTCATGTCATCAGGTGCCTAGCAACCCAGCTAATGTGCTCACTGATAACACCTGGGTTGTTAGCCTCCTGATGACATGCTAAAACACAAGTGGCCTAAAACAAAACTGATGGCGGCCTCTAGTGGCTGAAACACAGACCTGACAATCTGACGCTTGTCAGAAGAAGCCTTTATAAATGTTTGCCGGTTTATGCTAGTTGTAATAAAAGTTTTATGTGTTATTAAGCCTCAGCTTTTGTCTTGTGCCATTTACACCCTGTTGTCCTGCACCTGCTCTGTTTTCCAGCCCCTTTTTACTGCAATTGCAGAGGCAAAAACCTCTATTATGATCCCCGTCTCATCTTTAATGTATGGATTTCCGAAATATTGATTGTAATGTGAGCAAATATTAAAATGATGACTTCATTGTCCTTTACACTGCTCTTTACACTGTGTTTAAGGGTGTTTGAGTGTTTAAGGGTGTTTTCACATTCGTCCCCACTACTCGAGACCAATTCTGGCCTTATTCAAGTACATATGCAAACGTGTGCAAAAGTTTAGGCACCCCTGGTTAAATTACATGTTTTTGTTGATTTTCTGACCCTCTAGACCCTCTGATCCTCCTGGAGATCTACTGTCCTGCTGTGTTTAGCTTTAACCTGCATCACACATTCGCCAGCCATTTACTTAACGCTCCAGCCAATCAGGGCCTTCTGACATTCATTAGTCCAAGCAGTTGTTCTACTAGACTTCTCAGGAAGATCTCCAGGACCAGAGTCGGTCACCACTGGCCTACAGAGACGCTTTAATACAAGATTACTGTGCAAATTTTATGGCAAATTGCATATTTAATTTTAATTTCAGAAAATAAATCAAATCTCTGCCCTAAAATGAACCAAATTAATGCAGTATGTAGGTGCGTTCTCTGGAGAGGACTTCAGAGAAACATTCAAAAATAAGAATTTGGACGTTACAGTTATTGCCAGGATGTGAACTTTGTTGAATTGGAGGCCCGAGTCATCCTGAGTGTGAGTGTGTGTTGTGGTGTGAATGGAGAGAGGGAATGAAATATTTAAGGTGGAAGGAGAGAGTTCTTTTATGAGGCTGTTTGCTCTTTGAGTGGAATTCCTGCGGGAACCTGTGGAGATCCTGTCTGATGTTGTATAAAACACACACACACACACACGCACGCATGCATGCTCAAATACAAGCACACACACACACACAAAAACACAAAACAAACACAAATGCACACACACACTCAAATGCAAACACACACACACGTACTTAAGCCAAAACAAAGACACACACAAATACAAACAAAAACACAAACACACATGCAAAAACAAACATAAACAAACACACACACGTGCACATACACATGCGCGCACACACACACACACATACACATAAACACACACAAATACAAACACACGCACATACAAAATACAAAAACACAGGAAAAAACAAATGCACACTTATGTACACATAATCACATACAGACATAGACAGAAACACAAATGCCTGCGAACACACATAAGCCAACACAGACACACATACATACACATACTTTTAAGCCAAACCAAACACACAAACACAAACACACACACACACACACGCACGCACGCTCACAGTCCTTCTTCCCTGGTCACTCAGCAGTCAGCGTTTCTCTCGTCTCTGTGTTTGATGAACGTCCCTAATCAGGTTTCAGCAGCTGGAGGAGGAGCTGAGGTTCTCTAATGATGCAGAGGGTCTGAGACCTTCTGTGGTTCTTGATGAAGTTCTGTGATGGAGTATGAAGTGTGTGTATGAAGTGCAGGCAGTTTGTGTGTTTTACCAGGGTGGAGAAGGGATGCCTTTCTTAGAGGGGAAGTCCACAAATTTTCCAAAATTTCTTCACAGTTAAGTGTTTAAGATGCACACAGAGAGTCCAGGGTGGGTTTGGTGTGAAACGCTTAGTTCTGGAGAAACTCACCGAGTCAGAACTATTCTCAGTGGAGGTGAATGGAACCAGACGTCTGCCTCTAAAAGCAAATGGTTATGGTTGCGCCACCTGATGCCCGAGACGTTGTTCTACCAGAGTTTTACCATCCACTATTTTACCATCAGCATTTCCCCCACTATTGCACGTGGCTGTAAAAGACAAGAAAATGGATGTGGGAGATTGGTACTGGCCTTTACATACAATATTATAATCATATCATAAACTGTGATTAGGTAAGTATTGTGATATTAAAGACTGTATTGTGATATTATAGACTCTATAACTGATATGAGATGAAAAGGAATTGGCCACTAGTGGGCACCACACCTCATTTTGTGTTTGTACCAGTAATTGCATATCTAGTCCCTGGAGCAAACATAAAAACAAGACAGGGCCCCTAGTGGTCAGAAGGGGGCTGTTTACAATCAAGCCCAAATGACTAAACACTGAGAAATCTGCTGGACCAGTGAAGTTTAACCACGAGTCCTGGTCTTTTTTATCAGACAGCAGATTTGCAGTGTTGGATCAGCAGGAGCACCTTCACAGCGTTTGACCAATTGCTGCTGCCATCTTGGTCCAGGGAGGATTTCTGCACGGCAGCAGTGTGTGTGCTGTGCTCTGATTGGCTGATATTCTCTCGCTGGGCTGGAGAGAGAGAGAGAGAGAGAGAGAGAGAGAGTGTGTGTGTGTGTGTATGAAAGCATAGCCATGGGGTTCTTACTAGACTACAGAAAAGAGGCAAAGAGAACACTGTGGATAACGAAGAGCGCACTCATTCATTCTTTCATTCATCCACCCATCCAACCACCCTCCATGATCTATCCATCCATCTATCCGTCCCCCCATCCAACCACCCATCCATTCATCCGTCTGTCCATCCATCCATCTATCCATCTATCCATCCACCCAGCCCACCCATCTATCCTTCATCAGTCAGTCCATCAATCCAATCGCCTACTTGTCCATCCATCCATCCATCCATCTATTCATCCTTCTATCTTTCCCCCATCCATCCATCCACCCACTCATCCTTTAATCATTCATCCATCTGTCCGTCCGTCCGTCCGTCCGTCCGTCCATCCATCCATTCGTCCATCCAGTTGGTTCGAGACTTGGTGTCGATGTTGTTGTTAAAATGATGAGGTTTAACTATGATGGAAGGACAAGTGAATATGAAGTGCATGCACTGGTTTTATTTGATGTTCTACCAGGCTGGAGGTGGTCTGGCTTTCTTAAAGGGGAAGTTCAACAGTTTTTCAGAATTTCCTCATATTTAAGTGTTTAAGGTGTAAACAGAGGAGTTCAGAGTGGGTTTGGTGTGAATCGCTTCGTTCTGGAGAAGCTCAGAACTGTCTACAGTGGAGGTTAATGGAACCAAACATCTGCCTCTAAAAGCTCCCTCACAGAAAGTTATTCCATCAAATGGTTATGGTTGTGCCGCCTGACGCCTAAGACATTGTTTTGAGTTTTGAGAAACTTTTGTTCGTAAAACTAAACCCACTCATGGTGTAGGGATACATGCAGGGTGTCGTGAGGCAAGATAGTCCCCAAAGAAAAGTGATTTAGTTCACGAAGAGAACATTATGGACAAAGAAGTGCCCAATCAATTGTTAATTCATTCATTTGTTAATTAACTCATTATTTCGTTCATTAGTTCGCTCATTCATTCATTTATTCCTTCAGTTATTTATTCATTCATTTGTTCATGCATTCATTCTTTCGTTTGTTTGTTCATTAATTTATTAATTCAATCATTTGTTCATTTCTGTGAACAGATTGCTTTTGACACTTACACTTTTTTTATCATATTATCTCTACCTCTCTTTCTCTCTCTCTCTCTCTCTCTCTCTATTCTCTCTTTTTACATCCTCTCACTTTCTCCCCTTTTTGTTCTTTAATCTCTGAGTCTGCTCTCTCTCTCTCTCTTTTTCCTCCCTCTCTTTCTAACTCCAACTCTCTCTCTCTCTCTCTCTCTGTCTCCCTCTTTCTCTTTGCTGTAGGGAAAGAGGTTAGTGAATAGGTTAATAGAATATGAACACACATACACACACACACACACACACACACACACACACACACACACTGCCCCATCTCTTCTTCAGCAGATGAACACATGCTGCCTGCTCCAGTTGTCCTGAATGATCACACTGCAAAGCATCTCCACGTGATTCCAGAGGGGGGTGGGTGAGAGAGATAGAAAGGGGGAGAGAGAGGGAGAGGGAGAGAGAGGGAGGGAGAGAGAGAGAGAGAGAAGAAGGAGAAAGAGAGAGAGAGTGCAAGAGTAGAGGGAGAGAGGAAGGGGAGAGAGAAAGAGAAGAGGGAGATAGAGAGAGAGAGTGCAAGAGTAAGTAAGAGACGGAGAACGAGAGAAAGAGAGAGAGAGGGGGCGGGTGAGAGAAAAGGGAAAGGGAAGGCGAAGAGAGAGAGAGGAAGGGAGAGAGAGAGAGCGAGGGGAAGGGGAGAGAGTGAGTGACAGAGGGGGGGAAGGAGAAAGAGGGAGATTGAGAGATGTGAGAGAGTGAAAGAGAGAGTGAAGATGTAGTGAGAGAGACAAGGGAGGGAGAGAGAGGAAGGAGAGAGAGAGAAGGGACTGAGACGATGTACTGAGGTAGAGCGAAAGAGAGAGAGGAAGGAAGTGAGAAGTGACTGGCTGGTTCGATCTACATCATTAATATCATTAATATTATTAATCCTGCGGGCTGAGGGTCAGGTGATGGTTTTTGAGTTTTTCAGCTTCAGCACACGGAAACCCAGCGCACGTCCTACTGTGACGAAGTAAATAAACAGAGGAGAGAGAGAGAGAGGAGGAGGAGAGGGAGGGAGAGGGAGAGAGAGAGAAGAGAGAGAGAGAGGAGGAGGAGAGAGAAAGAGAGAGGGAGGAGAAAGAGAGAGAGAGGAGAGAGAGAGGAGGAGAGAGAAAGAGAGAGGGAGAGAGAGAGAGAGGGAAAAAGAGAGAGAGAGGGGGAGAGAGAGAGAGAGAGAGAGAGAGAGAGAGAGGGGTGCTGCAGTAATGTGAGGGTGAGGGGGATTATATTGTGTAATAATCAGTGTTTGGACCGCTGGGCTGTTGCTGTCGTTCAGAGTGGAGGAACAGTGGAGATGCGGGTGCTGAGTGTGTTGAGCGTGTGATCGGCCCGGCGCGGCGCCGCTGTGAGGGATGGACGCGGGCGGGCAAGGAGGAGAGGAGGACTGGATGGAGGATCAGTGGGAGAAATGGTACGAACGCTAACGAGTGTGTGTGTGTGTGTGTGTGTGTGTGTGTGTGTGTGTGTGTCCTTCGGGCTTCTGCAGCCTGTGTTAGAGTGTTAAGAAGGCTGTGACCTTGTGCCTGTGTGTGTGTGGGTTTGTGTGTGTATGAGTGTGTTTGTGTTGTGCTGGTGATTTGCAGCGCGCAGTTTTTCTGCCTTGCTTGTAAGCATCACTGAGGGATGCCCTTGAGAGAGAGTACTGAGTGCTGAGTGTGTGTGTGTATATGTGTGTGTGTGTGTGTGTTTGTACATTCTCAAGATAAAAGTGATCTGACTGTAGTAAAACAAGATGCTCTTATCTCTGTAAAGTGTTTTTTTTTCCAAACAATCTGTTTAGTTTCTTAAAATTTAAATTATAAAACCATTTGTTTTAGGTTCCGGAGGTTAAAATTAGGGTCAGGAAGGGCTAGAAATGGGATAAGGCAGATGATCTGCTGATGCAGTACTACTCATCTGCTGATCCAGAACTACTAATATATATATATATATATTTATAGGGACATATTATTACATATAGATACTTACATACATTTATACATTTAGCATATTATGACTATGACTATGATTATGGTATATGTATATGTCTGTAATGTCCCCTGCTTTGACCGCATATATATCTCTGTAAGTGTCCTTCGCCAATGTGTTTGTATCCCGCATGGTGTTTCGGACTTTTCTCTAATGTGTTGATAATGATGGTCAGTGCAGTGTGAAGCTCCTGCACCTGTATTTCTGTAAAGGCTCATTTATAGAGACTATTTGTGACCTGATCCTGGGTCAGCTTTTAGTAGCAGTTACAGACCTGCTGAGTCAGTGTGTGTGTGTGTGTGAGTGTGTGTTTGAATCCTATACCTCTAACTGGTAACGATCCACAAAGATGCCTTTACAGCATCAAGTGATATTCCCTGTCTAACATTCATTAAAGTGCACCGAAAATCTGTTTATTTTGATCCAAAGAGAATCCTCTTCCCATGAAAGATGAATAACTTGCACTGGAAGTGGGTAAACTGTCTGTTTAGCATATCAGTCAGGTGTTCTCCCCCTAAAACCCCAGATATGTAAATACAGTCAGGTCCATAAATATTGGGACATCGACACAATTCTAATCTTTTTGGCTCTTTACACCACCACAATGGATTTGAAATGAAGCGAACAAGATGTGCTTTAACTGCAGACTTTCAGCTTTAATTTGAGGGT
>JBBPCZ010161269.1:0-17559 GCA_037974445.1 Brycinus macrolepidotus
CTTAAATGCCCTACTTTCATGATATAATATCACTGTAGTGTGAACTTTTTACGTTTTCCATAAATTTCACCTGAAAGCCAAATATCCCTAACTTTTTGTGAGTAGTGTGTTTTATATATATATATATATATATATATATATATATATTCCGATTCACTTCAAATTTAGTGATATGATCTCCGCTGCTTCTACTCAATAATGTAAGCAGACTATATGATTACTGTTTGAAGTAGAAAAATACCACATATGCATAAGTGTGGTAATTTATTGGGTGATTAAGGTATAATCTATGAAGGATTAGCCTTGGTGATTCAGATTGAGTTGAGAAGAACCGGTTCAAAAGAACGATTCATTCACGAGTCAGACGTCACACCGACCGAGAACAGTCTTGTTGTGGAGAGGGGGGATGGGCAGTGGCTAGACGAGCCAGAGGAGGGCTGAAATATGTGGCAGTGAACACTACAGCCAGTATGGAGCACTATAATGGAAGCAGTGGTTCTAACGTGTAGGGCTGTATCTGTACAGCTAGTTTGGCCCTGTAGGTATTTAACATTAATGCTCCCCTGGAAGGACAAGGAGTCTGAGATGTCAAAACTGAGGCATAATTGAGATTTCTGAGTCTCTCAGTCCCATCAGTGATCTACAAATCATGTAGCGAAGCCACGTCAACAGAAAAAAATCAAGCTTGTACCCTTTTCAGCTGAGCTGTCGCCTTTCATGTGGCTACACCTCAGCAAATTTAGTCCGTGCTTAGTCAGTTGCTTTTGAGGAGTTCTAGCTGCTTCTGTCCGGACTGCAGCCGTGCATTATGTCGTAGCACAGCACAAACATTATGCATGCTTTTGCATTCAGTTTTCTAAATGGAAATTTCAGGTCTTAAGTTCTTTTTCTTTTTATTCTGCACCAAATTTGCCAGTTTGAATGTGCAAACAAACTGTCATGTATAAAAGAGCACACTACTATTTTAGGTACAATTAACATTTTATTTACACTCACAGATGACTGTGACATTTGAAAGGACTCAAGTTTAAGTTAGATGCAGGCCTGTTTTGAGGCTGGTCTCTCAGAGGCAGTTATAAGTCAGGCCTGACCCCAAAACCAGGTCCAGGGGGAGGTTCAGTCAGGGAGGTCAGACCTCCAGCAGGTTCACACGAGAAACGGCCACTCCTGCACATACAGGAAAAAAAAATTGGATGTGTAAGAAGTAGCTTGAAAATTTCACAACATAAATATTCATGTAGGCAGTTATGTAATTAAGCTGTGAATAAAACCATGTAATATGAGACAGATGTCAATAAATGGGGAAAATGCACAAATATGGTTTATGAACAAGTTATTGAAAACATCTGGGCCATATTGAAAGGGACTGGGCTGTGAGCTTGAACGGCAGTTAAACACTAACAGTAACATCATGTCACCACATTTAGAGATGCTCAAAGATATCTTTTCAGTGTCAGTCTGGGCAGAACGTTGCTTACAATCGCCACAGTGGAATCTATTACAGATTCTGATAGAATCAGAGGTGTATTCTGCAGTATACGCCCTGCACCTGCTAGTAAACCACTAGCATTTATACACACCCGCTAAAAATCATATTCATCCCATTACTACTGTTGAACAAAAACGGATACTAAGAAAAAAAAAAACACTGAAAACTAATTCTAAAATAAAAACACACTGGTTCTCTTGTCAGGTTGGTTGACGACTTGAAAACAGACCTTAAAGTGTTCATAAAGGTCCCGTAAACATTAGAATGGACTAGGAATGGGTAGAAACACTTCTGCCAAAATAAAAAAGCTTTAGATGTTTTCTGCCCCTTTAAAATCATGTTGTCCTTGATATGAGGGACATTCAAAAAGTTTCTGCACTTTTTAAACTCTATTTATTATGAATTTCAATTCCAATTCCTACTCTTCCAGCCTTCACTGTTCCAATAAAAATATCAGAGCGCAGAAACTTTTTGAACGTCCCTCATGTCCCTTCCATGCCAATGTGTTTACACTACCTATTAACAGCTATTTAACTAGCCTTGTAGACTGGAACTAGATGTGCCTCATAAATCATTAATACAAAATTAAATATAAAAGTAACATTCATTGTTAAATTTGAAGTGAAGTTACAGCATGACTGTAAAGTGAGATGTAACTATGTAGCTACTGAATATATATCTAAGCAATATATAAGGTAGCTGTTGCACTCTTTAAAAGTAAAATTTCAGAAAATGTCAAGAATGCAGCAGAAGCAACAGTGCTGCAAAGACGAATTGAAAAAGGGTGGACATGCAGCATCATACAGTCCATTAAAAGCACTTTAGCTTCAATATCAAAAATGGGCAGGAACTGCCTGTACTTAATTTTATCTGCAACACACCGAGAAACGCAATGATTGTTTCATTCGCAGCAGTTTGCCGTGTCCCTCCCCCTCCCCTTGTTCATGATGGAAAACATCACACAAAACAAAAGTAATGATCTTTATAGTTATTACTCAGCAACATCAAGAACTCCACTAGAGGGAAAGACCTCCGTACCTGGGCCCAGGTGGGGGGACTCTCCCTGCTTTCAGTTCATCAAGGATCTGCTCAATATCCAAAGGCTTCAGGTCTTCCTGCAATGCCAAACAAAGAGAAAACCCACTTAAAATAGACCCATTTAAAAGAAAAAATTCCTTACATTGTCATACAACATAATTAGCACTTTTAAGAAATGTAACCACGAGTGGTAATTGTACTCGTAAACTTTTTATTTCTTTCTAAACAGTTCGAAGCAGGACCACTCTGATTTCTTGGAATAGCAACTTAAACCAGTAAATTCCCACAATTTATGAAAGTGTGACAGTAAAAGCAAGTCAGTAGGAGATATGAGTCGCTGACCAGACCTTAAGCCTAAAACAGCTGCCCTGCTATTTTGCCCGGGTCCCTTTAGAGATAACTGAACCTTAAAAGCCAAGATTTGCCAATTAAAAAACATGCCTTTGGTTCCCAGTTGATGCAGTTACACAAGACCTGGAGGACTGCTCAGAAATTGGGGAAATAATTGGCAAGAAATGTAATCATAAGTAGGATTTAAGTGAAACTTTCCTTTGACTACATGCTCTACACTACTACAAACTGCGAGGCCAATTTCAGATTGGTGGCAAACAGCAACTCCCACCATCAACCTAGAAGCAGAGTTGATGATTAACTGTAGGAGTAGAACCTGCTAACCCATTTTTAGCTGCTAAGTCCCAGCAAGTGACTGACTTTCCATTTAAATGTGAGGTCACATTTAATTGCATCATTGCCTAAGCAGCTCATTATCACCTCTGTGTCATACAAGAGGGATTTACCCTACAAGTTCGTCGCTTCTCTGACTCACTACTTCATAAGGATTATTCGGTTAGGTTGGTGATTTCAAACCCTACTGAGTTGTTCAGATCACCTCTCTTCTGTGTAGCTCCTTCAGACGTGCGAAATTTCTTAATGAGAATTTTCACAAGTGTGTTAATTCAAGAAAGAAACACAGCCCTTAGTTAAATAACCATTTAAAAAGGACATGTGTAGTAAAATACGTCTACTTAACACGACTGTTTCAGTGAAAAACACTACCAAACTATCAGAACTCACTAAACGTTTGTGCCCTCACCAGGCATGTTATGAACAAAAGTAAATACACCCATATAGTCGTTTCATGAATATTATGCTCATGAATACTTTTATTGTCTACGTTCATTATTGTCTAGAGATTGAATCCATTTGCAGAAAGGGTTTTGACTGTACAGTGCATTTCTTGCTTACTGTGGCTAAAATGATTCTCTAAGGGTGTGTTCACAAGTGCCCCCGCCCCCCCAAGTGCCATTGCCTGGTTTATATGAATACTATCGGAAATCACACTGCATTTTTTAAAATTATATTTTTGGCAGAGTGGAGCACTTTCAGGGCTGAGAACATTTCATTCACTTGTTATCTGACTATCAATTTGCCAATCACTGAAAGAAGGAAAGGCTTCTCATACCACATATTCATCCCAACAGTCTGAGATGCATTGTGTCATTAGAGGGATTAATACTTCGGTGTCGTAATAGAATTCCTACTTGGACATGGCCCTATAACAACTGAATATTCAGTTAGATTTGCTACATATCAAACTGAGGGTCAGTTTGAGACAACCCTGTAAAGTCTGACACTGCTACACACACATTTGCAATAGTATCACATACGATTCTTACATGTGTAGGGAAATTCCACCAAGTTCAAAATTTCTGCATAATTAAAAGATTAAGATGTTGACCGTCATTTTGAGTGGTTTGATGCAAAATATTCTAGAGAAACATACTGAGTCAGAAATGTTTACAGTAGTGGTGATGGGAACCGAACGTGTAAAATGTTAAATGCCTCTAAAAAGCTACCTTAAAGAAAGCTATTACACAAAATGGTTGCAAATGCTGTTTTAGGACAGTTTAGAAATGAGATTTAGGACAAAAACATACTTTTACAATCCATTAATGACAGAGAGGTACATGCGTGATGTTAAGAGGCAAAATAGTACCCAAAGACGACCTATGCAAGTTCACTGGTGGTACTGCACAGTAAATAAAGTGGCTACAGTGGTGAGAAAAAGAGGTAGTGGTTATTTATTTACTAAAAAGTCAAGCAACATGCAGAGGCCTTGTGGGCAAAAGAAAGTACACCCAGCTTCCATAGCAATTATTAATTTCTTCTGCAGGACCTTCTAATAAAATGCACTTAATTTGCTGATCACCATTATAAAAGCAGAAGTTCTGGCTGTTTGGTGATTTAGGGCATTTAAGTTTGTTTAAACATTATAATGAGGAAAGAACATCAGCAAAGATCTCAAAGAAACAATTGTTTCTACTCATCAGTCTAGGGCGGGTTCTAAGCCCATTTCTAAGCAATAAAAAAAATCCTGCAGTGAGAAGAATAATTAAGAAATGGAGAACATTCAGGACAGCTGTCAATCTTCCCATGAGAGGTCGTCCCAGCAATGAACGGTTGTCACACCATTGCTTACCAGAGAAATGACAAAGAAGTCAAGAGCTACATCTACAGATCCAAAGGCCTAAGTTAAAATCTTAAATGTTGAAGTTTATGAAACATCACCAAAGACTGAAAAAGTCTGGCTTTTATAAAAGGTAAGCCGCTTCTTTCTAAAAAGAACAAGCAACAACGACTTACAACAGTTCCAACTAAACAAACCTTTCTGGAACAGCGTCTTTTTGACATACAAGACTAAAGTGGTAATGTTTGGTCATAATGCACAACACATCTGCCATAAACCAAATATGGCATCAGAAACACCTCATATCAACCATCAGCCACCAAGCACAGTGGTGCAGGGGTCATGATTTGGGTATGTATTTTGCAGCCACAAGACCGTGGCAGCTTCTTGTCACTGGGTCGTCTACTCTTCTTTATATCAAAGCGCACTGGGGGCAAATGAATCCCTCTGTACGAAGGTTGAAACTGGGCCGTTCAACAAGACAATGATCCAAGCACACCAGCAAGAGTATAACTGAATGGCTGAACAAGAAGAAGAAAAACAAGGTTTTGGAACGACCAGTCCAGACTTGAACCACGTTGAAATGCTTTGACAAGACCTTAAGAGAGCTGTGCAGAAAGCGGAAGCCCTCTAACAGCAATGAAGTAAAGCAAGGAATCTGAGAGACTCAAACTCTTAGAGAAAATAATTACTTCATGTTTGCTACTGAAGGCAGTTCAACATGCTACTGAATAATTGGGGGTACTTTTTGCCTAAACAGCTTTTGCATGTTACTTGATGTTTTGGTAAATAAATAACAATGAAATCTGTAATGTAGTGTTTATTACCTGATGTCATCCAACATCAATGAACTAAAGCAAGAAGGAGTAGGTGAAAATTCTTCCAAAAATGATCGGAGAGACTCAGACTCTTACAGAAAATAATTACTTCTAGTTTGCAACTGAAGTTAGTTTAAGTACTGAATAATTAGGGGTACTCTTTGCCTAAACAGCTTCTGCATGTTACCTGATGTTTTGGTAAATAAATAACAACAATGCAATCTCTAATGTGGTGTTTATTACCTAATGTTAGACTTGCTTCATTTTGGGACCTGGTGAACACTAAATGCTGTTTTGTGTGCTCATATATACATTTGCAGAATTTAAATAAGGGTGTACTCTCTTTCACACCCTTTTATATTTGCATTCTAGATGTCACACTAGATGCCTCGGGTTCCCATCACCACCACCATTGAAAAGAAATCCTCTCTACAATGAACTAATTTACATAAAAACTTTGAATGAAAACGTCCGAGTGATCTTGTTTAAGTGAGGGGAGATTTTGGGCACATAATAACAACACAGGTAGTAACACCTATGATTCTGATGACAAACATAAGCAGGATGGATTTAGACATGTTAAACATTTAAATATATTTCAATATGTTTATGGCACAAATAAATCACTTACAGTACTCTACATAAGTCTTAGGCACCTAAGCGAATGATTTAAAACAGTACTTGTGTTTTGCTTGTAGCAACCTTTTTACATGAAAATAAATATAAAAATATAAAAAAAACTGGAAGAATTTCTTGTTTTCAAAAAACTGATATCTTGTGAGCTAGTCTGAAGAACACAGGTTCGATTCCAGATTTCTCCTCAGTGCCCCCAGTCTTCACATGGACTTGTTAAATTCCATTACCAGGGCTTCTGATTCAATTTAATGAAGCACTGATTAATGAAACCAGGTACTAGATGGTAAGAGGTACTGTGATGCCACTTGGAGAAGTTCAACACATTAACATACATAAAACGACGACATGCGTTATTAATGTTCCATTATATTTATTCCAATTTCAGTGTATTCCTGAGCAAACACTACTGTACTGCCCAAATAAATAACTTCATAAAATCTATTATTTTCAAGTGCCTATAACCTCTGAACAGTAACATGTTTTAACCACCTTCTTAAGGTTATATTACCAGTTCATAAATTAGTTCTGTTCATACCACTGGGCCAACTAATGCACAGAAATGTTTAAAATGTGAGATTTATTTTTTTTATTTGACTAAAATAGCCATACGAATTTTAAAGGAGTGATTCTCCTGGTTAAAAGGATGTGTATATATTGTATTTGCTGTGTATAATAATTACACAAGTTTTTTTTCCCTGTATCAGTCCGCATTAAGTGTCAAAAACAGAATTCTACTCAGGCTGGAAAGGGGTAAATATATTACTCGTAAAATCTGACCAAAGATTCATCATGACATTTCAAGAATGAAACAAAGTGACTAACTAAAGTGTATTGAATGCAAGTACAAAGTGGATTTTTTGCATGCAGTGTATTGGGCTTTTAGTCACTTTTATTTGCACTCGTCACTTTGACTTTCGTGAACCAAATGTTGTGTCAATGCTCTGACTGTTGCTGGTAAACTTGCTGGGCACGAGTCTGCAGGTGCTCAATCCACAATGCTTTTGAAATTTAATTAATGTTGGGCAGTTTAACAGTAGGCTATTGTTATCGGAAATTATCGTGATTAAATTGAACAACTGTATGTATGGTCAAAAATAATACAGATTTAAATAGAGATGCACTGACATGGGAATTGAGGGTCAATGTTGATATCCAAGATTTTTCCTAGTACATGCCTGCCACTGTCGATACATAAACATTTATGAAATGTAGAAATCAAGATTAAATATACCTGGATTAGTGTTACAGAGAAATGTAACATTTACTTGTAGAGGGTTATGAATGGAGTAAAATGAATAAAATGCCTACATTTCAGAACAGTAGCCTGATCTTAAGGAATAGTCAAATACTGTTTAAAATAAAAAAGGTCAAATCTATATCTCTCTGATTCTGATCATTTTCATGCTGATAATTTTTTGGTCACTGCCAATACCAATATGATCTCTAAATTTAAACCAATTATACTACATTGATGTTTTTTATATCTTATCTGGTACTACTTTGTTTTTCTGTTTTGTTCTTAGAAACTAAGAATCACACATATTACATGCTGTAAAAATGAACTGTGATGTAATATTTTTGCTATTTTTTCCTTAACACTAATTTTATTACAGCAAAAGTTTAGAGGGCAAGCTTTGTATTGGAGTGCAAGTGAACTAAACTTCAATTAAATGTTATCTTTCATAAACCAACTGAATGGTACAGCCTCACCTAGAGGTGATACTAAAACCAGCCTACTTTGTACTCCAAGCACTGAGAAGTTTCAAGGTCTAAGCAGCTGTACTTACATAATAGTTGTCGTTGATCTGGACCATCGGAGCATTAACACAAGCACCAAGGCATTCAACCTCTGTTAGCGTGAACAACTTATCTGGTGTGGTCTCGCCAACTTTGATACCTGAGTGAGAGAAGTGAAAGCGAGTTACAGAAATGCTGTAACTGATCCTGTGTTTTATCAAGTGTGTTGTCAGTTTACATGTCATAAATGTGACAAATAAAAATGTATTACATTTCAAGCGTCTCTTTAATAATAAACTGAGACTCTCATCTATATATATATATATATATATATATATATATATATAGAATCACATATAGCATACACTATATACGATAGTGTATATATATATATATATAAAATCAAATATAGTATACATTATATACTGTAGTGTATATATAGTCAAAGACCACTATGAGTCTGATCCAAGGTTTCCTTTGAGGGGATCCCTGACCAGCACTTCTATTCTATGAGAACGCAGAGCAGAATATTGCTCCAAAATGGTAATTTTATAGGAGACGCAAAAAAATGTAATTAATTTATGGCAATATAAAATATTTTCTTCAGAATAATTCTGGAGCGTTTATTTAAGGGCCAATTTTTATATTTAAGCCCATCCTTCAAATCAGTATTTACCGATTGAAGTGCTAAAGGCACCCTTCTCCCACTGCCATTTCTTTGGGTTTATGTAAACATGTCGTATGCATGGCGAATTCATCCATGCTTCACCACAAGCACCTGTTCTGAGCATCTGTGACATCAAGGCTGAGAACATACATCATGTAATGAATGATCTCCACCATTGGGACGTCAGTCCACGTTGCTACAGACTGAGCTGACTTTGCTTACTGCTGTTCACTTTAGTGACCTCAGTGAAGCCTGGTTGGGAACGAGTGATTTGTAGTAACACCAGTTCTGAGCTTGCTTTCAGAATGTAGCCCTCTGGTGGAGCGCAGAGGCACTGTGTTTACTTACCCAGTTTGTTCTGGATGGCCTGCATGATGCTATCCGAGTCACACAGCATGCACGGCGTAGTGGTGCAGATCTGGATGTGGTACTTCCCCATCGGTTGGCGGTTGAACATGGTGTAGAACGTGGCTACCTCATACACTCTCATCGGGGGGATCTCTAAGATTTCTGCAACCTGGAAAATGCCAAATTCAAAGTTACTGCGTAAGGAATGTTTTCACTAGGCTTACAGCTTCAGGCACAACTACTAGATTTCAATACTATGATGACAATTCCACAAATCAAATTCATTGCCAACACAAATAACTCCCAGGTTAATTACACTGTGTAAACCAGAAGCATGCCCTGCATTAAAATTCAAGAGGTAATATCACTCATGGTTTAGCTGTTTTGCAACTCTAGATGCACAAAGACTGCCCTTGAAGTATATTTGGGCCTGAAAAGCAACTCCGTACTATTATTCTTGTTCAGCACAGGACAAACCGTACAATTTTTTTTCTAATTCCCAAATGATGCCATTTAATTATGAATAATTGCCAAAAACAGCTGCTGTGTACCTTGTTCATTGCTGAGATCGGGAGCCAGCCATTCTGCCTCTGTGCTAAGTCCAGCACTGGGATGGTGGCAGCCTGCTTGTGTCCTTTGGGGTAGTTATTTATTATGGCCTCAACTCTCTTATCACAAAATAAACACAAACATACATGAGAAAGCATGTTACGTCAAAAGACATGTAAGCACGAGTCTAGCAACTCATTACACTAATCAGAGTTCTCTAGAGAGGGTTCAGCTACTGTAATTTGTTACACTCTTGAGTGTGATGACCAAATGGCCAAGCAGCTTCAGATATGTGTTAATTAAACATTTGCCATTAAAAACACAACTGCGTTGGGCATTGAGTGATGCCCAATTGAGTGATCTCGATTACGCTTTCCTTCCCGCACATCAACACCAAGTGAGCCAGCAATTAGAATTACTTCAAGGAAAACCAAATATTTTCTCACCTTCATGTTCTCAGGAGTGAACTCAAATGGAGTCTCTGGATTGTTGTCTGCTGTGTCTCTGTGCTATAATGGGAAAACAGTTGGATTTTATCTACATTGTTCAAAACTTTGGAATCATGTGTTGTATTACTGTTATTTTCTATACAATTAAAACTTATTATTTTACATATTTAAACTAGAAATGGGATATTTTTAGACATCTGAGCAAATATATCCTGTTATGTCTATTTATACAATATCTTTTGTCAACTGAGATTTTAGATGTATTTTTCAAATATGAGGCATGCTGGATTTTACTGTTATTATAGCTATGTAACTTTTCTCAGTCATTGTAAAAACACATACAGATTATAACTCAATTTTATTATTTATCATTTTATACCTTTATCTGAAGCCAATTTGGTTTTGTTGAAAACAAATAAAACAAGAACGTCATATGGGCGTTTTGGCCATTAAGCTGCAGCAGGAAGCCCCCAAGATGGAATAAATCTTAGCTCTCCAAATTTGTTTAAATCTGTTCTTGAAAGCTGTTGTCTACATTTATGGAATACACTTAAAGCTGCCTGGCTAAAATAAAAGCTCATCCATCTCCACCATCTGTTCTGCATTGTTCTGATGACAGCTTTACAGAACTTTACTGTATTTTATAGTTTGTTGAAAAGCTCTGGTCAAAACAGCCCTTGATCTTCATTCAGGGTATGCTGCCCACTTCTGAGTGCCACCACAGACTTTCACAACAGACCATTTTAATGTCACAAAAACAAAACAATAGATTCAGAGTACGCTGGTCAGTCTGACAGGACAATATGTAAAATAAGTAATGCTCTCATAGTGTAGCACAGCATGAGCACTCCTGAATATCTGAAAAATAAAACAAACATGGACACCAATCTACTTATTGTACTTATGAAACACTCAAGCACTCACATGCATTGATTAACCAAGTTACTATATTAGTACTGGCATAAACTGAGTAACTGACCAATTATCTAAAAAAATAAATAAATTTAAAAGCAAAACAAACTGGATTTAAATGAACAATTACAAACTATGTTTAGCCTTTCCAATATTTTAAAATATTTTGTACTTTATAAACACTTAATAAAAATAAATAAATAAATAAAATCCGCACAGCCCAAAAATGTGCATTTACGTGCAGGAACAGAGACCAGCAGAAGAATTTAAAATTCATTATTATAATGCAAACTACCAAAAAACTGTTCCAGATTCCTCAATAAGGTACATTTTAACACAACTTTTAATCAAGTGTTATGAAATATAAGACAACATTTACTACTTTTCAGTAAGATATTCAGTATGCAGGATGCCATTTAAGACATTAGTACTGATCTGTACTACACTGTCATCAAAGTGCTGTGAACTTTTGACCTGGGTCCAAGCAACAGGTATCAAGACATGATACGCTACCGAATGAGTGCCAGCTCCTTCACATTCAAGACTGCCCAAGAGTTAACAAATAAAAGATTTACTTCTGGTAGTCCTGTATTTTTAATTAACCTTTCCCTTATAGTGCATACACAGTTTAGATTCACTCTTCTCAACTCTATGTGATCCTTCATTATGTCTAGGCGTTCCTGGAAAGCTACCTTCTCACAGTGCCAAGACCAAAGCCTTCAGCCTGCCAATATTATATCAAAGCACAGCATATATGTTATTTTTATTGAAATTTCCTTTTCATACTGTGGCATATTTCCAAGTAAAACAAGCTATCAAAGTCTGTGAGCTAGCTAAGCGTCCTCACTCAATGACAGGTGGGGCTGGTGCAATGGGGAGGTGGAGACAATATTATTGGTTAATATTATTTTGCAAGGTCATGATATTTGGACTAAAACAAGAACAAGAATTTAAATAGCATGGTGTAATGTTGCGAGTACAGGGATGACCAGAAATTTCCTCCGAGCAGTAGTGACAAGACTTTAAGAAGAAAATGTTCCTACCACAAAGATCCCTCCAGCTCCAGCACGGACAGCAGACTGATGCAGGCCCCGGACATTCTTGCCCTGAAAACATCAGCAACAGATTCTATTAATACAGTCATAACGTACCATTTCATAAAACAACCTAACTTCACATCAACATGCATGAAGGTAAAGCAGCAGAGACACCCTGTATTACACACACACACACATACATACCACTGTGCAAAAGCAAACAGAATTAAACAAACATCCTTAAGCCTCCTCTGAGTTTAGAACCTGTCCTACCTTGGTTCCCAAAACAAAGCCTGACTACCTACACTGCTCTAACTGCAAAACAAATGGGTGGTGTCCGCTTCTTACTTAGTGAATCTAACAAAGTGTTACCTGTGGTGCTGCACAATATAATGAACGAGTAGGACAACCAGATAACTGAGGGGAAAATATGGTATTTACAATGGGGTTGAAGGACTGTAAAATGAAAACATGAGAAAGAGAAGTAAATATATATATATTAATCAAAGGAATCGGGAACGGGGACACTACCCTGACCCAACCTGACGAAACAAAACAAAAAATAATCAATATCAAAGCAGCAGGGATACAATCTCTCTATTAACCTCGAGTTTAACACCATTAACACACCGAGCCTACTATTTTCCCTCCCTCCTTCTTCCCAAAACTCTGGCGTCCTCTTAAAGGCGCCACACAAGCTCCAGACACCATGCCATGTGCTGCCCCATTTAACCCATTCACCAAGTGAAGCAGTGGGCAGCCACCAACGGGGCGCCCGGGGAGCAGTGTGTGGGGACGGTACCTTACTCAAGAATACCTCAGTGGTGCTACTGGCAGTCCTGGGATTCGAACCTACCACCTTCTGATCGAGAAGGCATCTCCATACTACACCACCAGCTGCCCCAATTAGAAGAATTATTACCTGTTTCCAATAAAGTGGCCACATATTTATACTAAAAAGTACAACAAAATCTCAAGTGCATCTTATAAACTTTGGAAGTTGTACCTTACGTGGCAACTTTATACTTTTTCGAGTGTGATTAAATGCATGATTTAATATTTCAAATGGTACATAAACACCTAATCAACTTCAGGAGCAGCTGGTATCCTGGCGGTTAGAGAGTTGCGCCTGTGATCAGAAAGTCGTGGGTTCAAATCCCAGGACTGCCAGTGGCACCACTGAGGTACTCTTGAGTAAGGTACCGTCCCCACACACTGCTCCCTGGGTGCTGCCCACTGCTTCACTTGGTGAATGGGTTAAATACAGAGAAAGAATTTTACAATGTTCACACTGTGTGCTGTGCTGTGTTCACGCGTAACTATGAGGGCCCACTTTACTTTATTAGTTGTTTCCAATAAAGTGGCTACGTACTTATACTAGAAAGTACCACACAATCTCAAGTGCATTTTATAAACTTTGGAAGTAACAAGGCAACTTTATATTCTTCTTCTAGTGTTTAAATGCAGGATTTAATATTTGATACAGTACATAAATAAAGCTGTGAGCATCCCCCTAATCAACTTAAGGCGCTTTTGATTACAACTCATCTATCTACTTTGGAAAATTGTGACATAAGGTTCAAGGTTACTTTGTCATCAGCAGCTGTGCACACGTACAGAGTGTGATGAGATGTTTCTCCACTGACCATGGTGCAACATATAGCAACATACAACATTCAAGACAGAGCAAGTTACGACAAACAGTGGACAATAAACAAGCAATAAATAGACAGCTAGTGTGGACACTACATAAACCATCCAGAATGATGAGTATTGCACAATAAGTATGATTACTGCACAGGAGGCACTGAGCAAAATGCAAGGAATGACAGAAATAATACAATAAATAGACAATATATCAGTGTAACAGTAGTGTGAATGGGATGTGAATCTGAGACAGTAAAGTAAACAATAAAAAATTAATAATATTGCACCATACATGTAAACTTACAGGATGGATAATATTGTACCATACATATAAACTTACAGGATGGATAATATTGTACCATACATATAAACTTACAGGATGGATAATATTGTACCCTACATATAAACTTACAGGTTGGATAATATTGTACCATACATGTAAACTTACAGGATGGATAATATTGTACCACACATGTAAACTTACAGGATTGGTAATATTGCACCATGCATGTAACCCTTATAATACTGCACCATACTGGATAATACTGCACCATACTTGTAAACTTACAGGATGGATAATATTGTACCGACAGTCAGCCGCACAGAAACCACAGTAAGTAAGTGTAAAATTATAGCTAGTCAAGTGACAGGACTTAAGAGTGCCCGTGTTTGCAGTAAACATAGGTACAGTAAAGTGTAGGTGCTAACTAAAAGTCATGAACAGCTTACACGCCTACACAGTGCATTAAAAAAGGTGTAGAGAGCTCTTAAACTTAGTTAAATGTTGGCTGAAAGCTGAATGATAGCCTGGTTGCTAACGTTAGCTAGCTGTTTGCCCTTGCAAGATGTCATGGACATAAAGCTCCACTACAAACACCACGTTAGTTTAAAGAGCTACTAAACTAACCCCTTCAAACCTTGAGCACTTAAATAACATACCGCATGAGACACCGCCACCCGAAGAGCTGAGGTTAAGAACATTTCTGGAGGTGTTTCTGTTGGGTCACTCTACAGACTCACAATGGCGGACATCAACACCACGGCTCGATTCAGTAGGTCTGATCACACATTCCACAGAGAGTAAGTCCGTATAATCGAGCACAGATAACAATTGTCAATTAAAGTGAAGTGGCCCCTTATAGGCATACCTGAACACAGAACGCAGCCTGAACAATGTAAAATTCTTATTCTGCATTTAACCCATTCACCAAGTGAAGCAGTGGGCAGCCAGCAACGCAGCGCCCAGGGAGCAGTGTGCGGGGACGGTACCTTGCTCAAGGGTACCTCAGTGGTGCCACTGGCAGTCCTGGGATTCAAACCCATTTCCTTCTGATCATAGGGGCAACTCCCTAACCGCTAGGCTCCAGCTTCCCCAGACAGAGTAATAGTATCTTTCTCAAGGGTACCTCAGTGGTGCCACTAGAAGTCGTGGGATTCAAACCCACAACCTTCTGATCACAGGGGTAACTTCCTGACCACTAGGCCACCAGCTGCCCCAACTACAGCAAAATCGAAATTTTCGAGAGCAGATTTTTCCACTAAAAACAATAAATTACTCATTTGAAGTATATAATCCTGGTAGGTTCCTCAGAGCTGCAGAAGCTGGTGAAAAGAGCTGAAACTAAACACGGTGAAATGGTGTTTATCCACTATGCTGTCCTGCACCAGATCTGCACCAACTGTAGCCAGTTTTAAAAAGCTGCTAAAAACCGCACCATTCTCCTCCACGTTCTCTTAAATATCTGCACTTCTTTTGCACTTTCAATTTTCTTTTAGTGATTATCTGTTTCATATTTCTTGCTGTCTACCTCTGTTCTGCATTTTTGCACACAGCTCTCTGCTGCTAGAATACAGTACCTGTCAAAGTACTGTATTCATCCAAACTGTAGTCATTGTCGACTGCACTAAACGTTGTCTTATCCAGTTGTATTTTTGCTCTTGTGGTTTTTTCTTGCACTCTCTTTTGTCCTGTCTGCACTTGTGTAGTCTTTTGGTGTTCTGTTCTGTTCTTGTGTTGCTCCATGGTCCTTGATGCATGTTGTTTCGTTTCACTGTGTGTGCATGGTTGAAATGACAATAAAACCTACTTGACTTGATTTATTCTTTTATTTATTTTATTTCTTCATTATTTTTATTTGATTCTATTTTATTTTTATTCTATTCTTGTAAAGCACATTGACCTTTTGTGTATGATAATCTGCTGTAAAAATAAACTTGACTTGACTTGACTTCACTTTACACTTCACTTTTTTATCTGACCTATTGAACATGAGGGACATGCACATTTTAAACGGGTGATATCTTAGTTTGCAACTCCACAGACCCCGCCAACGGAAGTGTTTTGATTAAAATTACTATAAGTCTACGTTGACGTGAAAATCGTGGTCATATCCGTGTGTAGGGGAGAGTAGGCTAAAAGTAACACTGGTTATTTATTATGCATGTTAGTTAAACCGATTCGAACAAGGTGTGTTTCTGGTCACTTGCATTGGGTTCTTACAGTTTTTCACAGCAAACAGATGTGATTCAGAGCAAACTACATACACTATATGAACAAAAGTATTGAGACATACATGTTAGTTATTTAATTCAGGTGGCCCCTTACTTCCAGTAAAGGGAAATCTTAATGCTTCCGCATACCAAGACATTTTGGACAACACCATGCTACCAACTTTGTGGATACAGTTTGGGGAAGAACCCTTTCTATTCTAGCATGACTGTCCCCCAGTGCACAAAGCAAGCTCCATAAAGACATGGCTGGATGAGTTTTAGTGTGTAAGAACTTGACTGGCCCGCACAGAGCCCTGATCTCAACCCCATCCAACACCTTTGAGATGAACTGGACTGAAGATTGCAAGCCAGGCCTTCTCGTCCAACATCAGTGTCTGACCTCATAAATGCTCTACAGAATGAATGGGCACAAATTCCCACAGAAACTCCAAAAACTTTTGGAAAGCCTTCCAAGAAGAGTGGAAGGTGTTAATGCTGCAAAGGGAGGACCAACTCTATGTTAAAATCTATGTATTTGAATGCAATATCAATAAAGTTCCAGACGGTGTAATGGTCAGGCGTCCCAATACTTTTCTCCACATAGTGTATCTGTCTGTCTGCCTGCCTGTCTATCTCAGAATCAGAAAACTTTATTGATCCTGGAGGAAACTGCTTATGTTACGACTGCACAGACACACACAGACACAGAGAGAAGAACAATATAAAATATAAAGCCTAAAATAAAAATAAAATTTTAAAAAATGCAGAAAAATACTCTATGGAATACACTACATCATATACACAAAATGCTGTGGTATTAATACCATGGACAAAAAACTTACGGCTAAGTAATTTACCAGTAACACAAATAGTGGGCTAGGAGTGGTTCTCTGTTCCGAATCTGTTATTGCGCGCAATAAACATCAGCAGTAGATAAGTAATATTGACATAAGTTGTGATATTGCACATGGTGAGACTATATAATAATAAGATGTTGCACATAATGATAATGATTTAGCACACAGTAAGAAATTGCTCATCTGGTTAGCAGCAGGTTGGTGCAAAGATTATTGCGTGAGAGTGTGATGGGGGGGTGGAGTCTGATGGCAGTGAGGATGAAGGATGTTTGTCTATCTATCTCTCTGTCTCTCTCTCTTTATATATACAGCTCTGGAAAAAAATAAGAGACCACTGCAATTTTATTTTTAAATCAGCATCTCTATGAGTATGACAACCATTCCATGCCAGTGTCTGTTCAATTCCTACACAAGCACC
>JBBPCZ010161394.1:5297-17546 GCA_037974445.1 Brycinus macrolepidotus
TGTGTGTTTGTGTGTGTGTATGTGTGTGTCTGTGTGTGTGTGTTTCTTTGTGTGTGTGTGTGTGTGTGTGTGTGTGTGTATGTGTTTGTGTGTACGCGTGTGTCTGTGTGTGTATCTGTGTGTGTGTATGTGTGTGTGTGTGTGTGCGTGTGTGTGTATGTGTGTGTGTGTGTACAAAAGCGCAGTGTGTCCTTGTACTAAAGGCCTGATTTTCCCTCTCTTTTCAGCCCCTGAAAAGGAAGGCAGCGCGACAGGAAGAGAAGAAGAAAAAGTTCTGGAAATTCTAAACTACTGAACTGACGTCATTTCCTGTCCTTAAACAAAAGAAAGCTTGGAGCACTCTTAAGCATCCAGGACTATGAGGACAGTGCACTCACGTTCCTCCCCCAAAAATTTAGAGCCATTCATATGGATGCTCGGCCCAACCCCCATAACCCCACCCCAAACCCCCCAACCGCCCCTAACTACCCTCCCCCCCTTCACTGCCAAAGATTAACACAGGAAGCCAAACTGACTCTCTGTGTTTTAAAGCACAGTTAATGTAAAGGGAAGGAGAGGAGGAATGTGAATGTGCACAAACGCCACTCAGAGTCCACGTCTGGGAAGAGAACCTAATGAACCACATGAACAAACACACAAACTCAAACATCCTACACATCTCTTTTAAGATTTCTCCTAAAAGAGAAAATGCAGCCAATTACAGAAATACGCACATTTCTGTATTAATGCCAGACGGCATTAACGGAAAAAATCTTAAACCACCGCTGTCATATCACAACCTCATAGCTACAATTTTTTATTTTAAATTATATTTTTTACACTATCAAAACACACTATCCGACTTTTATGTTATGTGACATTTTACAATGAATGAATCATTAGAAATGGTCCTTTTAATTAAAGCTTGTTTCTAGGGGTGCGCTGATATGGGAGCTATCAATACTGAAATCGGATATTTAAAAAATTGGGATAAATCTACCTAAATCTATATTCACCTAAGTGCCCTGCCCATATAGACGACAACTAAAACGTCATCAAATATCAGGTTGTGTCAAATGCCGATAATTTTTAAAAGCAATTAACTGCCAATATGGATATGATTCCTACTTCTGTCTCTGCTAGAAAATTAAGAAAATTTTTCCGGTATACTATAAATCTGTCATAATGGAGGTTCTCTTACAACTGCGACAGAATACAATTGCCATCATCTGCCTTGATCTTCATTTTTCTATAGTAATCTTTATATCTATAGCTTGTATGAACGCACACTAGCAATCTTAGACACTCTATGCACATTCGCTTCCACTCACCACTCAATTCAACAGACATGTCCTGCAGTAGCATGACGCATTAAAGACAGTTTATAACCAGAGGGGCCTGTAAAGTTTTATAAACTGTCTCAAGCAGACTCTGTTAGGACTCTCGTGCCTTTTCCAAGAGTGGCTTTAACTGTTGAAAGTTTGCTTCGTATGTAAGTGCACCCTGACATTCTAGTAGCTTTAGCCGTGGCATTTAAAGCCTTAATCTGGATCTGTGAACCATTGCAGAGGGGCTAGCACCACTGACTCAGGGTGGCCCGGATACTTCCTATAAATGACTTTTTTAATGTGAAATCGAATTGACTGTGTCTTTAACAGCCTCCCTCACCAACCGTAAATTCTCATCTCATGGTTTCCAAATTTGGACTAGAATAAAACACTTAAAAACTTTCAAAGACATTCTCTCTCATCTGCCTTTTACAGTAAGTGGTCAGATTTATGATTTAACCTCTAGTCCACTTGACTAGAAATATATTTTTTTCCTGCATTTTTTAAGGAGTGTGTGAGTTATGCTGTGCTTGCTTTAAGAGAACATTAATACATGCACTGACGGATGAACAATGTTTAACATAAAAGGGCTTTAGACACTGCAACCCATTTGCAACGATGCTTGTCTTTACTTTTTTTTTTTTTTTTTTTTTTTTTTTTATGCTTCATAGTCCTCATGCCAGGTCCTTCTTTTACTATCTGCTGTCAGTTATTTTATTTAATTGCAGTGTTTTTTTCTGGATGTTCATATTGTTTAAATAAAAAAGAGAAAATAGCTTGGTGTGCTTTGTGTTACTGAATTATCTTTTCATATTTTTGTCTTTTACTTATGATCGTCATGTCATATTACTCAAAAGAGAGTTTTCCATAATCTTTCATCAAAATGTGGTATCTTTTTGCCTGCCTCTGAAACCACTTTGATTACATTATTTTGCACAGCAGGTGGGTAAAAACAACTTTAATAAATAATATCATATTGCGCCACCCTGTCCCAAAAGCCCCCACCCATCAGACCTCAGCTGGTCTCTCCCTGACATGTCATGATATGGAAGCAAAATGAGTTATGATTTTAATAAGATTTTAATAAGTATTAAATGGTCTTAAATCCAACGTGGTGTTACATTTTAGAATACAGACCAGTGCCATTTATTTATTTATTTATTCAAAAACATCTGACATCATGCCACACAAACTGATTAATAAAGGGTTGCTTGCTCGACGTAGGGGCACATATAAACCTGACGTTACCTGCTGTTGAGCTAGCATACACAGTATGGCTGCTCGATTTCAGAAATTTTAGATTTCAGTGTCAACTCCTTGCATTTCAATGCGATTTCATGTAATTCCATACAAGTTACAGGTCAACTTCTACTTTATAAAGTATTTTATTTTTTGTTACACACCAAACAGTGCAACATAATCACTATAAACATAATGTTTCGGCCCTCCTGGTCTAGAGAGGGGCAGAAAACCTCACACTCCGTCTGCAGGCACATCAAAATAACATGTAATTTGACCAGGGGCATCCAAACTTTTACATATGAGTAGATCATCTTGAATTACATTACACTTAAAAAGTATTTCAAAAGTTTCCAAGTTAACTTGAAGATGCCTACAAAGAGCCTGATATTATTAAATGAATGGTAGTATCTTTAACGTCTAGTAGTTATTATGCTAATTATCAGCAGTGGCATCATAACCGAGTCTTTCATTACTCCTCTTTCTTTCTCTACCAACACGAGGTACTGGTGGTCAGTTAAGTAATCTGAGGCATATAACGCGGTGTGTGTGTGTGTGTGTGTGTGTGTGAGTGTGTGTGTGTGTGTGCGTTTCCATGTGGTTTTAGGCAGCAGCCCAGATTCTCTCTCTCTGGCTGTGAACAATGGGGCTCTTTTAGCGTGAGTCTCACCCAGACTCTTACTTATGGAGGTGCTACCAGCAAGTCCTGCTGCATTTCAAATGGGCAAGACACTTCCTGCGTGTGCACTGATCACATACAAGAACAGTGACCAAAACACAGATTCTGAACACAGAACAGTGACAGACTGTAACAGTAACTATCAGTCACTGATTAATGCATGAAGATTAGCTCACACAGAAAAGCACAAAGAGAGGAGTTCTCCCACACGGCCATAAATTCCCTCTCCCTCGTGCACTTGAATGCGTGGAGATAAATGATGGCCTCCCTGTACCCGCTTCTTCAGCCCATGCACAATACCCTGCCTCGAATGTGCTATATCTGTTTGAGTGTGTGTTTATCAGTACTTGCACAAGAGTGTTCGTGTTTGTGAGTGCAGAGCAGGGGGCTGTTTTGGCCAGGCCCATGTTTGCCTCAGTGTCCAACACAGTGAAAGCCTGTGAGAAAAACCCTGCAATGCTCATTGATGGTTTTAGTGCTACTGAGTATGGTGCATCAGGAGATGCAGGCTAGTCTAGCAGAGAAGGCTACCAGGCCAACAAGGCATTTATGTACATTTATTTTTACACATGAATATGGGCAGAGGTGGGAGTTGCAAGTCCTTATTCAGAACAAATGAGTCTCCCATCGAGTCCTGTGTCGGTACAGGCAAGTGTGAAACTGAGTCAGACCTAGTCTCGAGTCAGTACAGGTAACTGTCAGACTGAGGCCCGTGTCAGTACAGCCAAGTGTCAGACTGAGTCCCGAGTCAGTACAGGCAAGTGTCAGACTGAGTCCCGAGTCAGTACAGGCAAGTGTCAGACTGAGTCCTGAGTCAGTACAGGCAAGTGTCAGACTGAGTCCTGAGTCAGTACAGGCAAGTATCAGACTGAGTCCTGAGTCAGTACAGGCAAGTGTCAGACTGAGTCCCGAGTCAGTACAGGCAAGTGTCAGACTGAGTCCTGAGTCAGTACAGGCAAGTATCAGACTGAGTCCTGAGTCCGTACAGGCAAGTGTCAGACTGAGGCCAGAGTCAGTACAAGCAAGTGTCAGACAGAGTATCAAGTCAGTACAGGCAAATGTCAAACTGAGTCCCGAGTCAGTACAGCCGAATGTCAGACTGAGTCCCGAGTCAGTACAGCCAAGTGTGAAAATGAGTCCCAGGTCAAAACAGCCAAGTCTCAAGTCAATTCCTGAGTCCCAGTACAGGCAAGTCTCAAAACTCAAGACACACAAGAATGACACAAACTAGTTGGACATAAACTAAAACCGGCACATGTTTGAACAAAATTGAGAAAATCAATAAAAAAAACAAAAGAAAAGCGAACTATGCCCTTGTTTTCAAATACAGAATGCTCAGTTTTTCATCTACCTTAAGAAAAAAGGGATAAATTAGACTGAGCAAGGGTTCACTCATACTCATTTGAATTTGCTGGTTTTTGGCTTAGGGAAGAAAACTTGAATATTCATGTTTGTCTATGTCATTCAAAATAAAATAACCAAATCATACAACCACTGGCTAAAATGATTTAATCACCACACTTTTTACTTCATAGCAAGTAAACACATCACAGGTATGACAAATAGTTTTGTACTATTGCTGAACATTCTGGCTCAAATCAAATTTTATTTTTATATTAATGTCATTCTTTCCAGATTAGGTAAAAAAAGGTATGGAATCATTCAATGTAAGCAAATAAAAAAGTCTTTTTTCATATTTTCCATGTCACGCGGTGATGAAACATGGAAACATGGTAGAGGATGAGAAAAACTAAACTAGACTACATACACGATACTTTTATTTTATTATTTATTACAAACACAAATATGGTATTGACTCTGCTTCTTGTAGTATCACTAACACTTATATTTTGCTTTTGTTATTATATCAGGGTTAAACTTTGTTATATTAAAAAAAAAAAACACCTTGCTATTTATTTCGAAGTGGTGTTTGGCTAATAATCCAACTCTAAGAATCCATAATTCACCCAGGCAGCTGTAATGATGTGCAGTGATTTCTGACTGGACTTCGGGCATGCCAAAAATGTTCCAACTTGGGAGTTAAGATAAGAAGAGAAATTTATTGGAATAGGTTAGGAAGGATATCTTGTTATTGCTCCACTGATAGTAAATTCCGATGAGTAGTCTGTGTATTTTATGGTATCATCAAGTCTAGGACTGAAAAAACAAACGCTAAGATGGTCCCAAAGAGCAAGAAGACAACTGTTAACAAACAAGTGTTGAGCTTAGATGTGAGAAAGAGAGAGAGAGAGAGACAGAGAGAGAGAGAGAGAGATAGAGAGTGAGAGAGAGAGATAGAGAGTGAGAGAGAGCGAGCTCAGCATGTGAGGTCAGCACCAGATTGAAGCAGAATTATTAGGTAAAACAATACCAACATGGGTGCACTGATATTGAGAGATGTTTATGTATGAGAAGGCCTATGGCCTTGATGTGGCGCCTTTAGCCTTTGTTGTCACAGAGACCTTCACTAGAGGCTGAAACTCCAATAGAATGATTCAGGAATATTACAGAATAGGATGAGTATGACAGAATCAGAAATCTGAACACCCATCAAGTCTTTTATCAGGAGTGTCAAAACACACTGCTGTGAGCCTCTTAAAAGCATGACAACCTGCCGCCTCCTCAGATAGTCGTGCACAGGTCAAGGGTGTTTATGAGTGTCAGGCACATCATTTTTTATGCCTTACATTTACCCTGCCCAGCTGTGAATGTGGGTATGTGAATAAAGGCAGCTGGAACTCACAAAAGAGACGCTGTCAACCAGTCAGTCTGTTACAACTATCTCTACTAGTGCACTACGTCACTCCAGGCAACGAGTGTATTAGTACTGTATAGGTAGCAATGGTGCTGGTCAGCTTCTGCTTTACTGATAATCTGCTTGAAATGTGGACATCTGTTTTAAACACTTTATTTCAATAAGGTCAGACTTTTCCCAAAAAGTCAGTTTCCAAATTCACTGTATTTCTATATTACAACCAGATTTCTGGCATAAAATATATAAGTAGTGACTTAAAGACTTACATTTTAACTTAGATTTTCTGCACTAATAATTGTACACAAACTCAATCAGAGTGGTCTGATGTGAAACGGTTCACCGCAGAGAAACTTATCATCTCAGATTTCTTTACAGTGATGGTGATAGATACCAAGGGTTACACCATTTTATTTACCATCCAGAAGAACCAGAGAATCTGCATGTGTCTGAGTTTTATATGTGAAGCTGATAATGATAAAATGGTCATAAAAGTTTTCGTTGGTTATATTTTGCCTTTGCCGATGTCATGCATGTAACCTTACATCTTAATAATTAAATTTGGAAATGTGGAAAATTCTGTGCACATTCTTAGTGTACAGTCAAGTTAAGTTACTAGATACGGAAATTTGTGGGGCTTTAACAGATTTTCCAGCTTTCCAGCTAGTGTCACTTAACTTGACTGCAGAAATGAATGTACAAAAGATGTTTCCGCTTCATGTACACGCACATTTAGGTGTGAATTTTTTTCACATGCATTCATGTCTGCATGAAGCTGCCTAAATGAAAACTACAAGTGACGTTGATGTCATGGAGAGAATGTTTGACTGTAATGAACAGAGGAGACGCACACAAGTACGCGCACACACGCACACACACACACACGTACACACACACACACATTAAGCCCTGCTTTGTGTGATACAGCTGGAACATGCATCGCCTACGTGGGGCAATTAACACTGATCAGAGACCACCATTGTCCAGCTCTGTGTTTGTGAAGTGACTGCTTGTGTGTGTGTGTGGTGTTAGTGTGTGATGTATCACTGCATGGTGTAACATCTCATTTCTGTGGTCATGTATTTGACACACACTTTTATCTGACTCTGATAAAGTGAATCTCTTAATGTCCCGACAGTCACAGAACAGCCTGTATCATTGATAATAAGTTGTGTATAACTCAAACTGTAAAAAGGGTTTTTTTTATAGAACAGCTTATACTTCCTTAGCTACCCTTCCTGTTCCTGCCGCTTTCTAGGTAGCAGCATTTCAACGTCAGTTAAAGATCTTACTGATGGTTCCTATAGTGACGGACGTGATGTTATTTTAGATACATTGTGTAATCCTGGTAAAATAGTGTAAGATAGCGATGAAGCGGTTTGTGTGCGTCTGTAAGAACGTTATGAGGATTAAAACACGACATACAGTGTACTTACAGTACAGTGGCCACTTCATTAGGTCCAGTTGGTTTAATTCTCAGTTTATTTTGAGTTTAATACAATCATCATGCTTTGTAGTGAAACTCTTATATCATCGTTAAGTTTTGGTTAGAAACAAAATAGTTAAAATCTTTTTTAAAGGTAGCTCAAACAAAATTGTTTTTCCTGTAATGGTTATAGGAAATTGCTTATTGTTAACTCCCTATTAGAAATCCCAGAGGGGAGCTAACAGAATTTAGCAGTAAAGTAAAGTGGCCCCTTATAGTCACGTGTGAACACACCACAGCACAGCACACAGTGTGAACAATGTGAAATTCTTTATCTGCATTTAACCCATTCACCAAGTGAAGCAGGGGGCTGCCACCAACGAGGGGCACCCGGGGAGCAGTGTGTGGGGACGGTACCTTGCTCAAGGGTACCTCAGTGATGACACTAGCAGTCCTGAGATTCAAACCCACAACCTTCTGATCACAGGGGCAACTCTCTAACCACTAGGCCACCAACTGCCCAGTATCATAGCGGTTTGACATTTATGGACCAAACTGAAGGTCTTCATCTAGTAGTTGCAGTTCGCCACTCCAGATTTTACAGAGTACAAAAAGACACAAAGAATACATACGTATAAATAAACTATAAATATAAACTCTAAACTAGAAGTAAAAATGTTCGATTTAGCACTAAGGGTCATTTTTCACAGCCCAAATTTGCACAAATGTTGCATCAGCACTCAAGTGGACAACAAATAAAACACTGGAATGCAATTGTGTGCTTTATATGTGTAAATGATCAGCAGCATGTTCATTATGAACATGCAGTCAGTCTATACATATACAGAAACTCTGAGACAGTAGATGTGTTTCATGCATGTGGCTGCATGTGCGTCACAAAAAATGATGTGTAAAGTGCAAAGGTGTAAAGTTGAGTCAGTTCACAGTTTAGGTGAGTGTATGGGGGGGCAGGCAATGTGAGTCAGACGGCTTGTGGGAAAAGTTCTCACACAGTCTGGCTGATCAGGCTTTAATGCTCTGATGATGTTTCCAATGTTAACAATTTTCACATCTCACTTGATTCACAAGCCTGAACAGTACAGGATCTTAGTGATATTGGAGTTAGTGTTTGTTTTATGGGCCAAAATGTCTTTCTTCGTCATTGTCCTGTGAAACTGTCATATCTCAGCAGGGTTAGGGCTGCCTTGGACCTCACAAAGCGTACACACCAAGGCTGCCCAGAAAACCATTAGAGAGACCTCATACACACATCGAGAAGAAAACAGCTGGACACATAATTCAGTTGGACAGTGGGCACCTTGGCTTCTTTTTTCACTGCAGTTAGATGGCTCTCAGTGCCATATTGTTGAAGACACATGAGACTTATGGTTCATTTTCCCCATTATCCCAGCAGCACCTTTTAACATTTAGCAATTGTTATTATAAAGGTTTTGACATTCCACATTCATTTATTTGCCCACCATTTCAGTGCATTGCACTTATTTGATTGCTCTAAAGTCTTGGAATATCAAGAATATGAGGTGGCACAAAAGCGACATAAACATAGAACCAATCAGCAAGAAGCTCTCATTAAGTCGACCCACTGAATGGTTCTGCAGCCCTTTGGTCACACATACAGAAAGAAGCCCTGTGAAGTCATTGACACAGTGGAATGATTGCACACAAACACTCACACATATGGAGGTCTGTAAGACAGCAGAACAATGACACACACACACAAATGCACGTCATTAAGACAGTGGAATGGTCACGTGATTAGTTGCATACCACCGTACATGTGATCACACATTAACATACAGGAACAACATGCCTGGAACGTGTTGTTTACGCACAGGATTGATGGATGGGATTGTAGGAGGATGAGCATATGAATGTGGGTAGAAGAAGAGATGCAGGAGTGTAGGTGTGGATTCCCTTTAACCGCAGAGATGGCGCTAAAATACTCGATTGTTATGGAGAACAGAGGCTTGCTAAGGGGGCCTCGTAATAAATACATACCCCACACACACACACACAATCACACACACACAGCTTTAAACTTGAATGTGTTTTACTTCTCTTGAGAGAACAATGTGTTTCAGTTCACACAATGCAAACACACACATTCACACAAACAAGCTTGCATACAATTGCCCCATTCCCACGATCAGGCTCGACATATATGAGTCTCTGTTTGGCAGTGCAAAGAGCGTTTCCACTTCTGGGCTTACAGTGAGAGGAAACAAGTACTCAGATGCTACTGATGTGTGTGTATATATATATATATATATCTCTTTTTAAACTCCTGTTCGATGGCTGCATATAGACAATGTGGTTTATGGTGCAGTACGACTTACAATGAACCATACAAATTAAGGATACTGTGTAACTGAACACTGGGGGAAGCCACAGCACCTGTTTTCTCAAATGCCCCCCCAGCCCCCTGCTCTTAACTACACTGTGAAGTTTGTTCATTTTTATAGCTCACAGTAAGTCGTACTGCGTCCTAAACCACATTAAAAAGTCTACACCACTTTAAGAAAGTGCTGGAACAGGTTTGAGTAGGTTGAGAGAAATCTGAGGGATGTTTTGTGTTTTATTTTCTTATAAAACCTGGATGACCTGTTCACATGAGTTTATTTTATTAGGTGCTGTTATTTGCATAAATCCTGCAGTGCTTTATTTAGAAAGTGCCACACACAATGTGCTACATCAGAAAGACATTCATTTTTATTTCATTCCATTCTAATTACTTTGGGCCATGCACCATTAATAGAATGGTTAAGTGAAATTCAACACAACACAATTTTCCACTTAAACTAGATATAGTCAAACAACCAGTGTTTGGAGTCCAAGTTTTGCTTCTTTACTTGAAGCTGCAAAACTAACATTGCTAACAAACACTAACATTAGAAGTCAATAGTCAAATCGTTTTGGTAAGTTAATACATGGCCCAAACCTCCCTCAAACCACAAGCCTGTCTTAGAAAAAGACAAGTATACTAGTCAATATACTATAAAAATTACTAAACTTCAACATATGGCTGTGTACAGTCATTACAAAAGTTTTTCTATAGTGGTCAGATATATAGCAAAGTGTCATTCATTTTTATATTTCACAGAAAGTCACTGTGCCTTAAACCACAATGACCTTACATTACATTAATTTGGCAGATGCCTTTATCCACTACAACTTACAATTTGAGGAAACACACAAGTTTCAGGACAGTGGGAGAACCAGAGGAGAGTTCTAAGCACTAAATCTTTAAACAGGGAGTAGTGCAAGGAGATGTAAACTTAATCAGGTGGAAGAGCAAGTGTGATTTAGGGTAGAGATACTCTCTGAATAGACGAGTCTTCAGGAGGTTTTTGAAGACAGAGAGGAATTCTACTGCTCTATTAACCTTTGGCAGCTCATTCAACCAGCAGGGAACCATAAAAGAGTCAGGACTGGGTTTGCCTTGTGTGCAGGGATGGCAGAGCCAGACGATGTTCCTTGGAGGAGCAGAGGGAGCAAGTCGGAACCTAAGACTGAATGATGGGATTAAGGTAGCTGGGTGCAGATCAAGACGGCACTCTGTAAGCAAGTGTTAGTGACTTGAATTTAATTCGAGCAGCCGTTGAGTAGTCTATGTGACTTTACTTAAGACCTGGACATGGTTTGAGAGACACCAAGGCATGTATTACCTTCAGACATGTCTTGGCAGATTAACTACATCTAGTTTAAGTTGAAAATTCAGTACATTTGACTTTGTGCAAAATTGTTCTACAAACAATCGTAAAAGACAAAAAAGAGTAACCAGGTTTTGCAATAACACTGATAGTATAGATTTATAATGTATAAAAGACTTTGCATTTGTAGTTATAGTAGATCAAATTATAATTATTAAATAATTTGTAATTGTAGTAGATCCATTTTCCCTGCTTCATCTATTGGTGTTCAAGGCAGCGGCTGACAAACCACCGAGCAGCCAGTTCTCTACTGACAAAAACCTTGTATGTCATGTTGGGCTCCCTGGAAGGACGCACTGCAGAACCAGAGTTAGGAACACAAAAGTCTTTAATGAAAATCCACAGGAGAAATGAGCTCAGAGCTCCAAACACAAACTTAGCAGTCCAACCCAAAACTAGAGAGGTTCCAGGAAATCCAGTCTCTCTCCCGAATTAGCTCCTTTTGGCTCGTCCTTCCAGCCCAGCACTGTTCAACTGGACTGCTGTGGAGGTCAGATGTAGAAACACCTCCTGCCTGTACTGCCAGACACACAGAGGTTAAGCCCTTCTCTAAACATGCATTCCAACTCTTACACGAGCACAGCCAAGTGCCCCTTGCTTAGTTGGCTGTTGGTTGGGGTCCACACAGGTAAAGCGGCTTGCTTCAAAGGTTCCAGGTCCTTACCTCCTGCATGAGAGAACCCCAAGCCACACCCATCAGAGACCACCCAGGGACCGTGGCTTGCTTTAGAGGTTCCAGGAGGTCCTTTCCTCCTGCATGAAAGAACCCCAAGCCAAACCCTGTTGGAAGGTATACTATGCCGGTGACCACACACCGTTGCTCTGACACAACAGTGCTTTTAAACCCAAGCCTAACATAAAACACATGGCCATGTCATCAGGTGCCTAGCAACCCAGCTAATGTGCTCATTACCAACACCTGGGTTGTAGACGCCTGATGCCCTGCAGAACGCAAAAGGCCTAAACGAAACTGAACTAATGGCGGCCTCTAGTGGCCGAAACACAGACCTGACAGTAAATAGTAATGGTGATAATTCAGTCATACGTGAACACACCACAGCACACAGTGTGAACAGCACGAAATTCTTCCTCTGCATTTAACCTATTCACCAAGT
>JBBPCZ010161424.1:0-17540 GCA_037974445.1 Brycinus macrolepidotus
TAAAGTCTATGGATTTGAATGCAGTGTCATTAAAGTCCCTGTTGGTGTAATGGTCAGGTGTCCCAATACTTTTGTCCATATAGTGTATATAGGGGAGGCAGCTCAGACCGAAACTGCACATTTCTGGTCGATGTCGTTAACTACAAAGTGAGGACAGGATCTCAAAGTAAAATCTGATTATGGAGATGACACCTCTCTCTTCATTCTGCTGAATATATCATTCCATATAAATATTAATTCATTGAATACATTCTTTTAGAGGGCAAGAGAGGAACTCAGTCCAGGAGAGACTATAAAAAGACCAATTAAACTTGCTCAGGCTACCTATTAAAATATGGATATTATAAAGCCAGCGCATTCTGCTTTTGCATATATATGCTAGGCAAAGTCCAATTTTCTCACAAATTGAAGGACGTGCCTTTGTCTTCCAGTAAATGCATGATTTTAATGCACCACCTGCTGTCTCTGCATCTAACATGCCAGTGACGATGGTAAAACCATAGTAAAACCACCAAAATAGTATTCAATAACACTGTGTTCCAACCAAACAACTTCTGTATGTTTTGTCCATAGGGTGTGGTCAAATAACTGTTTCACATTTAAACTGACAGTTCTAGTAAACATAAAAGAAAGAAGGACTTCAAAGCTGCTTCCAAATACACAGAGGGGGACACAGAACGGCACACAGGGAAGGAATCTGGATCAGAAGGTGGTGGAAAATGGAGCAAATGTGGCCAAGGCTCCTTTTAGAAACAGTGGCCGGAACAGACAGCAAACTGTGACAGGCTAAATAAACCTCCGCCCATTTGTCTGCTCTACTGACAACATCCCACAGCTCCAGGTCCCTGATAAAAATGTTATCTGGCAGCAGCAGACCGGTTCCCCCCATGTGATGCGTTTTGTTGGATTGCGCCCAGTCTAGAGTACCTCTGTAATGGGCTACCGAAGACTGCATTAGACTCTCCCCTCTATTGGTTTGGCGCTATCCAGGTCCATCAAATCCGTATAAAGCTCTCTATTCAGACAGCTCAGCCACACACGTGACCCTGCCAAACAATTCCCACGCATCCAACCACAAAAGAGACAGAGGACAGTTCGCAAAAGTTCCCTCTAAATCCAGTGCAGATGCAAACAGGTTAAGACTCGAAGTGAAGAGTAACAAAAACTCAGGTTGCTTTAATGGAATACACCACCACTTTTCTGCGTAATCTGAAGCTGGTGCAACTGTAGCCTTTTGTTATTTATCACAGACAATAACTTTGCATTTGCACTGGATTTGATCATTGAAGCCGACTGCTAAAGCAGCTGCATTTTATCTTTTATTACTGTGTTTTGAGCCAATAGGCTTACTGTCATTTTTTTAACGGAAGGGAAAAATACTGTCTGTAGAAATCAGCTGTACACTGCAGTTGTGACAGATAAACATGAGATCAATCGGGTACGTCAGTCATCAGTTGACTTATTACAGTTCAGTGAAGATCAGTTCTTCAAACAACAGACACATAAAATCAGGGTTAGAGGTGTTAAGAACATACTTGGTTACAGTTAGATATGGAAATCGCACTGCTGTTAATAAGGCATTAAGAAAGCCACAGCAAGCAGAAGGCTCGGCGCGGACACTCGTGTTACACTTACAATCATCTATCGTCGTTTCTTAAAGGGCACCATGAGAGGAAACGGGGATGTGAAGGGAGAGAGACACACAGACATGATTTTAGAGAAGGGGAAACTCCAACAAAGATCAATAAACTAGTAAAGACTGCTGAAAGCTCCCTGTGCTCGAATCTCACATGTTCACAAACACGACCCTGGTAAACAACTCGAGATTCTTAATTTCATGCTGGGTTTCTTTTCAAGCTGCAGTGTGCCTTTGTCATTTCAATACTTTTAGATGTTTCATCCAGACGCTGAAGGCCCGCTGTGTCAAATTAACATTTCTTAACAGTCTGCAAAAGCTTCCGTCTAATTGCAGAATTACAGTGCGTTATAATAACGTTTGATGTGAGTTGCTCCCAGCCCAAAAAAGCAGTCCCAGTTTGGGACCCCGAGTTAGCTATCTGCCACATTCAATCTCGCGAAGCAGTCAAGTCAATGCAGCAATTTGGAATAGCGTTATGTAGGGGTTCTTCCAGGCATTCTGGTTCAATAGATTCTAAGTTCCCTCTTAGAAATGCATACATAACAGCATGGAGCCAGGAGGCTCTCCGGCTCTTATCGACTTATTGGCTTTTTCAAAATGCTGAATTTAGAGAACCTGCCCTTGCCTGTGATTATAATTGAACCAGTACAGGTAGCTCAATATGTGGAAAACAAACTCATCTTCTTTTGTAGCCATTATGAGGCCCAGCTCAAATTCAAAGACAATCTTGAGAAGATGAGAACACACAATAGAAAAAAAAAATCATTGAACGGAATGCTGATTGGGACAAACACACATCCTTTAGATCCGCATCCGTCTCAGAGCAGACGGAGGAGCGGATTATCTTGTGTCGGCTGCTGTAAAGTGACGAAAGGGCTAGCCTTCCTCCAAACAGCACATAATCACGTACACTCAGAGGGGCTTCAACAATGGGGATTGCTTTGGGAACGACATGTGCTGAGACTCTGAAAGGAATGAGTCAGAATTTATAAAGCAGACACGCCGGTATAAATAACTTTAGAGTTTATTAATAGGATGGCCTAATGCTGCTGAGTCACAGGGATGGCCCCTTTTAAACCGTGGCTGTCTAGATCTCAGGTATAGGAAAGTGACAGATGAAAATTGGACTGATTCTGGTTGATTTAATTGGCCTATTTCCAATTTACATAATCAGGTGAGCGTTAAAAGACTGAAATGTTATTTGTTTTCATTTAAATGACAATTATGTAAATAAGTCCAATGCACAGTGGTTTGGCACTTAGCATTATTATATTATATTTTTGTCATTATGCAATTAAGGTAATGTACAATTACCTTAATTGTAACCCAATACTGAACACCACCATAGTGCTAAAAGTCTTTTTTGGCACCGTTTTCACCTAGACAGGCTCAGAGAATATTATAAATATCTGATTCATACATTTTCGGTTTGGAGTACAATGTGCTACGGTGTGCTGCGTGAAACTGCACAGTTATTAACCCTTAGAACACGGGAAATGTAACAAATGGTAAATCGGCGTCATATGGCCAAACAAGTCCTTATATGGAAGTTCCCCCGGTTTGTGTTGATGCTCGAAATGTCAGACGTCATGCTGAGCTTCGTTTGGTGTTCCTGTGTCACAGAGAACCATAATTTAAAAAACATATAATATTAATAAAAACCACTACTGGGGTTTTAAAAAAGGCATCACACGCAAACAAACATAAAGAACAAAAATGAACAAATTTCTTTTATTTTAGGTTTTAGAAACAAACTGAAAAAAAACACAAGATCTCTGAACCTGGAGAACTTTCAGGATAGTCTCCGCCCACAAGTGGGTGGGGAAAACCCACAGAGGGAGGGCGTCCAAAGAGCGGCCGAGCGGCGGCGCGCCGAGAGAAAGAGCAGCAAACGGCGAGCGTGTAGGAGAACAAACACCGGTTCTAGACTGTTTTACACCGTTTATATTTACTGTTACTGATACACTCTGAGTTCTGAGGGTTATGTTTTATTCTCTCAGCTGTAAAGTTTGTTCTATTCCTGCTTTCTTCACCCAAGATGAAGAATAACACAGCCATGAAAGAGCTCACCTGGCATGATGACGTCGGGAAAGCCCAGTTTGCGGGTGATAGCGATGCTGCGGTTGAAGATCATGGGGTTCTCCCTGCGGACCTGTTCCATCTCTCCTCTGAGCAGCTGCAGGGAGATGATCAGACCTGTCCGATTTGGAGAGAAAGAGATGGCCAGATGGACAAAAATTCAAGGGATCAAAATTATGCTGCTCTGCTCTTGTGAAACACTGAATTCTGAGATCAAAAGTTATGTTCATATCACAACCTTACTACTTAATTCCAGTTTTTTGCACCAATTAAGTCTTTCTCCTGTGACGGTTCACACTTAAGTGTGTGTATGTGACGTATATTGGTCATTAGTATAAATACACATATAAGAACTTCCATTCCCACATATTTTAAATCAGTCGCATCATATATGTGATCCACATTCATCATAAACAACAAAAATTTATTTGCAAGACAATTCAACATTGCAGTTGAGATAAAATGAAAAAGCGAACTGCACAACCTTCATTGCAAAGATTATTTAGCTGGCAGCTTTTCACAACTCAGGCAAGAGGATGAAAAAAGGTCAGATGTATAACTTTGGCTGTTTTTGCAGCTATTGCACTTCTGTGCCGAGAGATCTGTGAGGTGATGACAGTGACAGAGATATGCGCATGAGGAGAAAGTATGAAAAAAATAAATGCATCCACATTTCAGATATGTATGTGACCTGAGCAAATATGAAGTGACTCAAATCCCATTTGAAAAGATCTTTTCAGATTATATGTTACATATGCTATATGGACAAAAGTATTGGGACACACTTGTTCCAGTGAAGGGCAATCATAATACTTCAGCAGACCAAGACATTTTGGACAACGCCATGCTTCCAACTTTGTGGACACAGTTTGGGCAAGAACCTTTTCTATTCCAGCATGACTGTGATGGTTGGATGTGTTCAGTGTGGAAGAACTCCATATTAAAGTCTATGTATTTGAATGGAATGTCATTAAAGTCCCTGTTGGTGTAATGGTCAAGCGTCTCAATACTTTTGTCCATATACTGCATATGTACAGCAACAGCTACAACGTTTACCTGAGCAGTTACAGCAAAAAGCATGGCTTGGCAAGCAGTAATGCTTCTGCTTAACACCCATTAAACTGTCCTAACTTGTATCACGTCGAGTGAATGCACAACGGGCCACAATATTCGTCCAAAGTATCCGAACTCTGTGAACTGCAGGCATTCAGAGAGCCAGCCTGACAACACTTCAGTTCTGAACACCCAAGGTGTGAGATTAAAACATCACCTTTGTCACACATCCCAAAGCGTCTGAGAATCTGAGAATGGAGTCCATCTCCACAGGATGGGTTGGTGGTGGTGGGGGGGTGCCTTTCATTTACAGAGTGCAGTTTCATTCAGCCACTAGGCGAGGGCTGCTTTCAATCATTTAGAATTCCCCAAAGCTCAAGGTAATCTAACAGCAAGGTTTCATGCATTTTGCATATATCCCCAGAGAGATCCCGACGCCTGTGCAGTAGTGTTGAGAAGCAGAGTTTGGTTACAGTCCACAGGGACCTATTCAGGCCAACAACCCACCAGCTATACAGACGGCCAGTATAATTAGAATTATGCACTTTAAGAATCGAGTGAGTCCCAGCTGAATGTAAGGGCGATTTCGTGGGTTAGTGATTGCCATTCATGGGGTTCGTTTTCGCAATTAGCGCATTACTGTACATTTATGCATAAACACAATAGCTTACAAATATCAGGCAACCTCACAAAACAGCAACAATGTCCCTTTATAGGACTGTTCAAGCATTGCTAATGTGGCTAACAATGAATGAAAGTGTTGCGAGTTGGTAGGATGGCTTTCCATTCTTCGTTAGCTTAGTCAACTGAACCGTAATGAAAGCAGAAATATCCTGTTTCGTTTGAGCGATTTCAATATAAAGAATGAAACAATGATTCTCTTTCTTGCCATTTCAAACAAAAAAACAACTTTAAGTCTCTAAGTACGTCTCAGAATGCACTCTATGGAGATATTATATTGGGACCCCTGACCACCAACAGGGACTTTAGTGACATTGTATTCAAATCCATAGACTTTAATATGGAGTTGGTCCCCCTTCACAGCTACAACAACTTCAACTTCCACTCTTCTTGGAAGACTTTCCACTAGATTTTGGAGTTTCTGTGGGAATTTGTGCCCATTTATTCTGTAGAGCATTTATGAGTTCAGGAACTGATGTTGGACGAGAAGGCCTGGCTCGCAATCTCTGTTCCAGTTCATCCCAAAGGTGTTGGATGGGACTGAGGTCAGGGTTCTGTGCAGGCCAGTCAAATTCTTCCACACTGAACTCCTCCAGCCATGTCTTCATGGAGCTTGCTTTGTGCACTGGGGCTCAGTCATGCTGGTATAGAAAAGGTTCTTCCACAAACTGTGTCCAAAAAGTTAGAAGCCTGGCGTTGTCCAGAATGTCTTGGTCTGCTGAAGCATTAAGATTGTCCTTCACTGGGAGTAAGGGGTCTGAATTAAGAGATGTGTTCCAATATTTGTCTATATAGTGTATATCTCAGAATGTATATGCCTGTCAGCTGTCTTTTGGTGAAATGACAGCAGCTAAGTTTTATATTTTAAAGAGATGATGACATATCATGTCAGGGTTGGTTCTGACGGCCTTACTTCTGACTACCAGAGGAGGGTTAACACTGAGTGATCAAAGTGTGCTCTTCAGCTTGAAAACTATTCTACATTCTTAAGCAGATTGTATTTGAGGATGATGACATTCTAGTGTAATCCTGTAATTCCTTTCTCTGGACCCCCTACACACTTACAAAAGTCTGAAAACCCCAGACACACACACACACACACACATACACACCCACACACTTGAAAGAAAGTGCCGTTTTAGGGGGTTGGGCTGCAGCAATTGTCCCAAGAGTAGGAATCAGTTTATGGTGACAGGTCGATTTGCCAGGGCAAATTATTCAATGAGGGTATCCATCAGGCCAAGTTTCTCACTGTACTGCCTCTGTTATTCATTCAAAATTACTGACACTTCATATACAGGAACCCCACGAGAGCAATGAACAAAGAGTCGGAATGAATTTTGTATAGAGAAAAATTGGCAGACCAAACTGGAGGATCATTTTTCTTTCATCCCGAATGTAGTCGAAACGCTGAGACATGTTTGGCTCCCAAAGTTAGCTTCTTTAGGTTTGCACTGGAGCTACAAGGTTAGTGTAGCTAAATTATGCAAATGTACACACCAACAATAAAAGTTTAAATTATCACACACTCTGCCTCAAACCACATTGAGTTACTAATTTATGATATATGGACAAAAATATGGATTTATTATTAATGTGATTGTGTCAGAACGTCAAAACATCCGTTAATATCCAGTGTGTTATGCCTGTACAAAGGTAATCAGTCAGATCATCGGGGCTGAGGACTGATCGTTTAAAAAAAACGATTTTTGTGGTCAAGTGACCTCCGTAATGTATGGGAGAAATAGCGGTTGGGTGAGTCGCCTTATGAGTCTAAATGGGAGAGATAGTGTCGTAAGCATTGTGACGTCACGCCTATGGTGCCAGCAAAGGGTCAAAACACACATCAGACTCATAAACAGGCTTCAAGACACTAAAGCTCAGGTCAGTTATGAAAAAGAGACGTGTCTCACTGTTTGTTGTGATTTAATTAAAAATAATCAGCCCACGAATGCTGCTATGTGTTCAGCCGTTCTCACCCATAAAAGGCTTGGTAAGAGCTGCCAAATTCCCGGCGACCCTGGTGGCACAACGCTAAAACACTGAACTGTGAATCAGAAGAAGGAGGTTTTTTTTTTTTAACACAAACTTTTTTTTGCCCATAAATCCAAAGTTTGGGTGCCTCCAACCATGCAATCACTCCTTGCATTTTCTCAAAGAAATGCTACTTTAAGACAGCTCTTGCTACCATTCCTATCCATGCAACAAACATTTGTCCCTTTTTATAGATAACGATGTCATATAGTGTCAGAAAGCACACAAACAAGTTCATTTGACATTACTTAACAATATGGAATGGTCTGAGGCGTTTGTGTGAGGATTTATGCTTACATATGCTACATGCTACATATAGTTTACATAATATTAACTAGTAAAGGTTAACTACATAACCCTCGCAGTTACAGAACATAACTGGACTCTGGACACCAAACGTGTCTTGGTTGCTTGGATACATCCAAGGTAAAAGGAAAACTGTGTAAATTAGATTTTCAGCGGCCAAATCCTTTCGCAACATGACCGTTACACATTATCGTGTTTACATTCCTTTGAAAGTAGAGCATGTACCATAGTTGGTGCTGGGCGCAGTGTATTTGGTGCTGGACTTGCGGATGATATTTTCATGGATCTGGTACCACTCATTCTCGTTGTTACATCTGCAAAAGATAAGAGGGAAGAAAGAATAAATCAATTATGAGCACAAAAACGCGGCGGAATCAGTGTGGGGCTAGAGAGCGGAGATCTGCCATCAGGCTTATTGAGCTCACTCTTAGTATTCTAATGGGCTGAGCACTCAACCTTGGAGCCTACACATGTAGCTAAGAGCCCAATCCTTCAAAGAGACAATGAATATTGCAGATAGATTCTCTTGTAAAATACAGAGCCACTTTAAAAGCTGAAAAACAACATGCTCAGGGAGGTTAAGCAAAACGAATAAGAAAAGAAAAAGAAATTGCACGAAGGACATAACTTGATTCATGCATATATATATATATATATTTTTTTTTTTTTTTAATTCAGAAATTCTGTGCGATCATTACTTTTAAAGATTAAAATAATAATTGCAAAATGATGAATAATCAATTACTTATGCTACTTGCTCAAATTTGAGCCTAAAGAAAGTTTTTTTTTTTTTTCGTTGCATCTGTATAAGTGGACAAAATAATCTGAATGTTTTATTTTATTGGGTTCAATTTCCAGTACAGTTTCAAATGTAATTTTCATTACAGGCATCAAGTGAGAGCGGTGGTTCCACCCAATGAGTGTATGCATCAATCAGCCATAACATTAAAACCACCTGCTTAATGTTGTGTAGGTCCCACTGAAACAGCTTTGACCCATTGAGCCATAGACTTCACAAGACCTCTGAAGGTGCTGTGGTATCTGCACCAAGACATTCGCACCAGATCTTTAAGGCCTGTAAGGTTGCACATTCCAAATGATGCTCGAAAGAACTGAGATCTGAGCTCTAGGGAATTTGGAGGCCAAGTCATGACCAAGTCAACACCTTTGTCATTCACTGAACACCTTTTGCAGTCTGCCAAGCCACAAAATACTGCTGAAATACATCACAACAGCAAGCTGTGATGGACTGTGTGTTCTGACAATTTTCAGCACTAACACTAAAGCAGCTCTTCTCTGGGATCAGACCAGATGGGTTAGCCTTCGCTCCCCATGCGCATCAGTGAGCCTTGGGCACCCATGACCCTTGGGCACGCATGAACATCCCACAAGACTCAGTCATCACAATCTGGCCCTTGTTTAAGTCAGTCAGATCCTCATGTTTATCCGTTTTTTCCAGCTTCCAACACATCAGCTGGGGCAGCTGGTGGCCTGGTGGTTAGGGAGTTGCCCCTATGATCGGAAGGTCGTGGGTTCAAATCCCAGGACTGCCAGTGACACCACTGTGGTACCCTTGAGCAAGGTACCGTCCCTACACACTGTCACTGGCTGCCTGCTGCTTCACTGGGTGAATGGATTAAATACACAGAAGGAATTTCACATTGTTCACACTGTGTGCTGTGGTATGTTCACATGTGACTATAAGGCGCCATTTTACTATTTACACTTTGAGAATTTGAATCGGAAAAAAACAACAACTGAATTTAAGCCATAGTATACATACCATACATTGTTCCTGTGCTTTCATATAAAAAAGCAGGCAAGAGAAAAGAGTAAAAATATTTAATCCTACTGACATTTAGTTTGAGCATCAGTGCTCACATAACTTTAGTTCTTGTCTGAAATAAGCGATGCTAGGTTACTATAGGTAAACACAGAGCTGTCATTGACCTTCTGAAGCGTTGTACTCAACACTGAACGAAGAGAGCAGCAGAGAAACACTTTCGAACATTATGGGGCGTTGGCTGCGTGGACTAACTGTTGGAAGTCAGAGGAATGGCAGTTCTCTCCCTGGAGGGATTGGAAATTCCTTAATGGCTGATGAAGTGTCTTGCTAACCCTGACACTGCAGCAGGCGAGGGACCTCCATGAGGGAGAGAGTTCCATGAGTCCAATGAGCGAACGGAAGTGCTTGTGCTAGCTCTCCAAGCCCCAGGCTACAGCCTTGTGGGATCTCCCACTGAGTCCATCTGGCAGGCTGTCAGTGTGGCTGCCCTGTGCTCTAGCAGAGCATCAGAGCTGGACAGGGGCTGTCACTTATGAAGACTGGGTCAGCGTAGTATTACGCAGCTATTCAATATGCACAAATGGCAGAAACACAGTGCCAAATGTTACAACTGTGCCAGTTTATCTCAGTAGAAATACCATTTTTACCAAATGGTGATCAAAACGTTCTTGTGTTGGACCAGGGTCTTTGATGCACGTTGTTGTGTTTCACTGTGTACTGTGTGTATATGGTTTCAATGACTTGACTTGAAATGGCAAAAAGGTGAAATATAAATGTCAATTAGGCCAAATTGCATTCTCAGGGAAAACGGGTTCCAACATTATATTATATAAGTCATCTCTGAGCACAAACAACAATGCATAACAGTGTCTGAACACGACAGGAATGAAACTGCAGTTCCTCTAAAAATCCTAGACAAGCAGTTCTGCACTTTTCCACCACTAGGTGTCCCTGCAAAACTTGCACAGACTCTCTGACAGGCTCACTCTCCCTCCCTCCCTCCATCCCTCTCTTTCACGCATAGGCACATTCATCCATATAGATGCTTTAAGACACAAAGCATCACTGCAACACTGAACTACCCATAGCTACAACCTTTAACATTTATTTCAAAGCGCGCAGGCTAAAGTGGCGATGCCGCCATATGCTGCGTGACAGTATGGTTTGTTTGTGGTTGCATATTATTTCTGTGAATATATTATGCATGCCCTTTGGATTTGTTATAGAGGCTTCATCCAAGAAGCCATTTCAAAAGGACATCAATCACTCTGCAAGCCAGTGTGACATATTGTGGTGTCTTTGCTTTCCTCTGCAGTGTCTCTAATTACATCTCTTCCACTCAACCCTGTGACCTCACAGATAAACATCTGCACCCTCAGCTACTGAGGGGGTCCCAGGTGCACACTAAAGGGAGAGATCACTTACACTCTGTGGATAACCAGCACGTCAGAAAGGGCAAGAAACTGCCCAGCAGGCTCAAGCTCTCAGCTGTAGACTTCCAAAACAGCCCTAAAAAAGGTTTCACACTTCAGATCACCAAACTCAGTGCGGCTATACCAGTGGTAATGCAGCTGAAGGGTTTGAGAGGTTTGGAGGGGAATTGTTGAGTGGGGGTAAAAAAAACGGTTGATTTGAGGTCCCAAGTGTGAACATTTCTAAATCTGATCGTGTCTGACACTTTTGTGTGTGAGGGATGGATACTGAAAATAACTCAACCCCCCCAGCCAGCTGTTCAATCAAAGAGCCTAACGAGATGTGACCTTGAACTTTGAAATTTTGGAACATCGGTCATTAAAATTTACTGACCCTGTTTGGCATGATACCAGTTAAAAGTTGGCGAGGTTAAGTCCATTACATAAGACATCTAAGTCTATCTTAAAGCTAAAGCGCTACAAGAAACAGTTTTTTTTAGCATGGCATTCAACACTTGTTTCTGAAAAAAATCTTAACAGTCATCCCGAATGCTCCCTGCAGCCAGGAGAAAGAATGATGGAGCAAATGGCATTCTTTTCATTTTTTCCTCTCGCATGCTCAGAACAACATGATACCGCATGATTACCTGTCAGCGTGATCGCTGGGATATCATATGAAACTGTTGCTGGCCGTCCCCCTCCCCTCCACTTTTTCCTTTTTATCAGTGCTGCCTGTTCCCAAGACAACAAAACAGACAGTATTCTCTGCTTTGGTGCACACCAAGGTAATGAAAGTCTATGATGGAGGGGGCTGCGAGTAAAATGTCTGCCTCGCATTCGAGAGTGGATTCCAGAGATCTTGAGTTTGGGTATCCAGAGTATGCACACTGCAAGGTAACTTTCCAGGAGAAGGATAAATATGCTAACTTTCTAGTTAAATGTAAAAAGATGTAATTCAATGTCATTTTAACCACTTTTACTGGTCTGATCATCATGAAATTTTAGAATAGTGTGAACAACAGTCAGCATTTTTCCATCTTTTTATTACCTAAGCTGCCCACCCCAACCATTGGGGCTGTGGGGGTGGGTGCTGGAGGCCAGAGAAACAGGTCGCAAGACCATTGCAGGGCAGACGCACAGACACAAACTCATTCACAACTAAGAGAAATTTAGCATTTAGTCAAATAAATGTTAGTCCTTTGAAGGGGGGTGGTTGGGTTGTTGAAGGGGGGCTGACGAAAACTTTCACCAGCCAGAGAGCCAGACTGGGGCCATTAGCTCTGCCAAAAAGAGGCAAGTGCTTGTGCACCTAAAGCCCCCCTACTGCCCACAGGTCTGGTACTAACCTACAGTAATAGTATACATAGCTAGAACATGGTTTAAACTAAACTGTAATAATGTAGAACTCAACGTAAAGAGTTAGCGACCACTGGTTTAGTGTTATTCACCTTAGGATCGGTGCCTTCTCAAGATAAAGGGCTTTAATGAAGTATAGTTGGACACTCCTGTTCTATACAGTGAAAGCAGTGATCCATCAAAACCTTCCATTTAATACAGTAAAGACAAGCAAGTTTTGCAGTTACAAGAATGTAACTGTTTGCTATTTCACAGGCCTGCAGCTGTCAACATATGGATGTTATAAAGAGAATATGAGACTGTATTGTGTAGAAAGAGTTAAAACACAACTTTGCATTACAAAAAACAGCAAACATATTTGAAGAACCCAAAGAAGTTTGGGAGTTCCAAGTTTTGGAGTTTTGGGGTTCCAAGAATGCAACTGTTTGTTATTTCACAGACCCTTAGCTGTCAACATATGGATGTTATAAAGACAATAGGAGACCGTATTGTGTATGAAGACTTAAAACACAACTTTGCATTACAAAAACCTTAACAAACATATTTGAAGAAGACAAACTAGTTTTGGAGTTTTGGAGTTCCAAGAATGCAACAGCATCTGGACGATAATAGGAGACTGTATCGTGTACAAAGACTTAAAACACAACTTTACACTATCAAAAACCTTAGCAAACATTTTTGAAGAATAAGAAACAGGGACAGCTTAGAGATATCTGTCACTGAGTGGTACTGGGAGCCAAAATCCATTCTGACCTCACTCATGTCACCAGCAATAGCTCATTTCCACACAAAACTCCAATCAGAAAATCAGCTTTCTAAGTATGTCCTCAACCACTGTTGGGCTCAGCGTAGCATTAGCTTTGCATTTTCATGTCAACAGTACAACTTCTCATCGCAGAGACACAGACACTCCAGCCTCTAGCATGCCTCTGTGAGTGTGAGGTTCGATTCAAGCAGGAGACACTCACGTGTAAACTTTCAGCACAAAATCTTTCTCCTCCTTGAGTTCAGAGATGGTTTGCAGCACGTCGCTCATGGCCAGCACGGCACAGCCGTAAGGTCGTCTGTAATGCACGTGAGGAGGACCCTTCTTCGAGTCATTCAGCAGCATCCTCCCTGCAAACAGAACCATCACATTAGCATATCAACATCCACACATTCTGCACTGGCAGGAAAACGGCCGAGGCTATTAAACCAGAATCAATTCAATTTCGGAGGAAAGTTGAAGTCAACATTCTTTAACAGTTAAATAAATCAGGGGCTTCAAATTGAGCTTCTGTAGTGCCGCTGCCGGCGGTTTTCTACGCTGTACCGCACCTGATTCCAATTATGAAGGATCTGATTTGTTGCATTGGGGTTGCCACAGTCTGCAGTCAGAATTAGAATAAAAATGAACTTGATCATTTATTTGATATTTAACATATTTATGAAAACTATTTTCAATTTCATTTCTGTATGCAAAATCCGCCAAAATAATTAATTAAATACTGTTCTTAGGTTGGGCACATACACACAAACACACACACATACTACAGGCCAGAAGTTTGGGCCCACCCTCTGATTTAAACGATCCGCTCTCTAAACATTTTATAACAAGAAAACATTAGAAATACTTAAAACAAATGTAACAAACAGATTTTAAAGTGTAACAATATACACTGTAAGTGCAGTTTAATGGAAGCGAAAGCTTATGAACGATTTTCATCGAAGTAACCCCTCTTGCCTTTATCACAGCAGCACAGATTCACCACATCCTTTCCAGCAGTTTTTGGAAATAACTTGTGCCCAAACCCTCCCAGCACCTTTTCCAGCAGCAAACAGTTCTGTCTCATTTGCTGGAGCTCATTTCAAACTTGTCAGTCTAGCTTGTCTCATGCAGCTCAATGGGAGAAAGATCTGGAGACTGGGGAGGACAAGATATCGTTCTCTAAACTTTCTGCTTTTCTTTGGACTGGATTTAATTTTGGTCCAATTTTGAAGATGCTTGGGATCATTATCCAGTTAAAGAATGAAAATTTGTCCAATGATATGTAAACCGGAAGGAATTGTGTGAGTGAACTGAGTGATACTTTTCTTTTTTTCACAAAATGAATCCCAGTGTACTAAAGACAGACCTGATATGTCTCTTCAAAACCAATAGTTTGAGGTTTGTGTCTAAATAATGTGTTACTACAGACTATAAAATATTTACATTTAAGTAGTTCTAAAATTTTCTTGTGAAAAGTTACAAAATAACATAGTTCACTTATCAAAATAATTCAAAGCAATATAATTATAACTGCAGAAAAATAAAGTTTCACAGAATCTGCCCTTGACAGGACCTGTCTACAATGCTCTGACTCTTTTTTGTCCTCGTGAGCCAAAATGGACAATGCTGTAGTTACATAACAGTGCTTGAGATGCAAGTGCCACAGTAGGTGAGGTGCAGGGCTGCTTGGAAACTGGAGCCCACTCACTCAGAGTGAAGGAAGTGGATGAAGGGAGGGCAGAGGCTTTAGTTCTGGTTCACTGGGGCTAAATAAGACCGGGAACATTAAAGTGGCACTCACCAGTTCTGATGACTTGAGCAACTATGTACAGGTCTCTCTTCATATCCTTATTGCTTAGGTCCTGCAGAGAGGCAGAGGAAGTCAAGGCACATGAAGCAACCCATGTCAGTTTTACAGAACAAAATCTGTGCATTTATAATCACAATTTAGTCTTTAATGTATACTGTAAAGCTCCATATGTAATATCTGCCCTCAATCTAATACGGAGAATATATGTGTCCACTTGTGCATTTTAGAAATCTCATTAAATAACTAGCTCAAGTAATATTATTTGAGAATATAAGTTTGCATTTAAACAAATATTCATAAACCCATAATGCCAAAGCACCAGTCAGTGGCCTTTACCGTAAATAATGCACAGAGGCGGTCGACTTTCTCTGGGTTTTTTGGCCCTCCGTTTTTGTTGAGCCTCACCATGAACTTCTCGCTGCAACAAAACATGGAAACAATTTAAGTGGCACTAAAATCGTACATTTAATTTGCCAGCGCCTTGTGGCTCCATCACATAACACCTCACTGAGCCCCGTCCCTTAATCCAAACATCTCTGTGCAGCGTCAATTAAATACTGCCTCCTGCAGATGCTCTAACTTAGTTCCAGCTCTATCGGAAGGGAAAGAAAGTGGGTGGTTAATAACGTCCCATATCCCATCCTCATCTTCTGTGGGGGGTCCAGGGAGGAACGGATGGAGAGACGGAGGGATGACAAGGGGAGGATGGAGAAGTGGGCAGCTCTAATCAGATCAGATGGAGCGGAGGAGCGCACTTTCTGTCTGCAGCAATCCAGCCTAATGGAGTCAAGGGCGCCGGCAGGGCGCTAATAGGACTGAAAACCCAGCCAGTGTCCCAGAGCCTGAAGGGTGTCAGGGTTATAGGAATCTGGGAGAGTTAGACAGAATGCAGTCTAGCAGCTGAAGGAAAAATAAAGAGGCCAACAAACATAATTCAGCTTTCAAAACACTTACTAAAATGTATCTGACCTTTAAACAACATTTACAATTATACTGCTACTAGTAAGGGTGTATATTATTATATTAACTTCTTTAAACTTTAGTGGCATCATTTGAATGTCTAGTCCATTCTATATAATTCATGTGTTTGATAAATTCATTTGATTTTAATGGAGAAGTAATGTTTGATACTAAGCTAACCAGCCTACTAATGTCAGCCACAACGTTTTGTCTTAAGATATGAAAATGTAACCAAAAGGGCACCAGAAATGTTCACCTTTTAGCTACATAGATCACATAATATGAAGTTGTTTTGAGTTTTTGTACTTAATCAACGGAAGGCTGGTTTGGTGGCTGCAGTAAAAGTCATAAGAACAATTAGGTGATGTTTTATGCAGTGCTTTTCAATTAACTTCTTAAAAAAACTATTACACTCCGTAGTTTAGGAACCAATTCAGGTTCTTCATAAAGTTTCGTACTCTTTCCTGCTGAGTGTGAATTTGCAGTAAACATTCAAAAGTGCTGCTGCTGCCAACATGCAGCAGCGTTTTTGCTCGTTCAGCTGTAGCCAAAAAGATCAGAGACCCTGATGTAAAGAAAAGTCCAGCTTCTAAGAAAAAGCATAACAATTCTGGCTGACTTTGGCTTTAAGAGAAAAAAAAATCTCATTAATTTGAGAGCCAGAAATGCACTGGATTTTTGCTTTTACTGGTTAAAAAAAAAAAAAAAAAAAGCAAAGCCCCCCAAAAGAGCAGAACTTTTTCCTCCCCTGAGAATAAAAAAACATAATATATTATCATTAAAACGACACAGTCACATTGCCCATGTCTAGCTACTCTACAATCATAAAAGAAAAAGCACTGGCAGTAGTCCTGAAGCTGCAAAAACACACAGCAGGAGAAGGAGATACACTAATAATAAGGAGGTGCTGAACCTAAATCACATGGACAGCTTGAATGCTCTGGGCTTACATTTTCCAGTCTTCATGATACTCTTGGAGTTTCAAGTATAGAGTTTTTAACCACATACTCATGTTTATGGATGTGTACCAAAATAAACACTCAATCATACTTAAAAGCCCTGATGGATCATACTGTGAGTATCTGAAATACTTTTTTTAGGTTTAGACTAGTTGGTGCTCGTTAAAAAGTTCTCCTTCCCTAGAAGTTCACCCAAAGTCATCTTAGCAAAAGTTTGCTCCGGCTTCATAATTTAGGCCAAAATGGAGTAAAATTGGTGGACTGGCAACTGGACGGTTGGTTGTGCCTTCCACGTATCCCACCTGAACTTAGAATATCCACCTCGACATAGACGGCTGCTTTTGTAGGGCACTATGGCTTATCTCTCACACTTGCAAAATAAATGTATGGAAGGTGTTTTTTCAAGCGTGCCGTTTTGAGATAAGCAAGAAGGACCCTCATACAAAATGAGCCAAGAAGACTGACCAAAGGATACTGTGTGCAGAGGAAAGGAGTCCAGGTAAGGATGAAAAGCTGAAGAAGTAATTATAACTGAGAATGAAAATCTAAATGTTTTAACCCTTAGAATGTGAGCATCACAGATCCTTGCCGGAAGCACGACAAATAAATCATACGGGCAAACATATATGGAAGTTCTCCCGGTTTGTGTTGAAGCTCGAGGTGTCAGACGTCATGCTGAGCTTTGTTTGGTGTTCCTGTGTCACGTAGAACCAAAGT
>JBBPCZ010161434.1:0-17539 GCA_037974445.1 Brycinus macrolepidotus
TCGTCCTTGGACCCCTAAAAATCCGTAGAAAAACAATAGGGTTCCTACGGACTTCGTCCTTGGACCCCTAATAATAACAATAACAACAGTGCAACAAATAACAAAACAGCTGTAACACAGACACTGCTATGTATAAGATTTAGTGTGTTGTACCAGCAGATCAGTAGTGCAAATGGTTATTGAAAAGTGATTTAGTGTCCGTGCCATAAAAATATAATGCAATAAAATGAACAGCAGGTGATGAGGGGATGAGACTAACTTTCAGTCAGTTCACAGATTAAACAGTTGAGTTGTACTGCACAAATCCCACCTACAGAATGGGTAGGAGTTATACAATCTTATATAATCTCCACAGGTAGAAAGGATTTCCTGTGGAGTTCTGTTCTGCATTTAGAGGCAATGAGTCCTTTGCTGCGTGTGCTCCGATGGTCCGTCAAGGAGGCGTGCATCGGTGGGAGGGGTTGTCCATGATGCAGAGAAGATTCTTCGGCATTCTCTTCTCAGACATCTCTGCCAGGGTCTTCAGTTTGACACCCAGGACAGAACCAGTCTTTTTTGATCAGCTTGTTCAGACTGTTGGCATCAGCTGCCTTCACCCCACTGCCCAAGCACACAGCTGCAAAAAACACCACACTCTCTACCACAGAGTGATAGAACATGGTTGTCTTACAAACACTGAAAGACCTGAGCCTCCTCAGTAGATAAAGCCAGCTAAGCCCCTTCTTGAAGACAACATCAGTGTTCTTGGACCAGTCCAGTTTGCTGTCAGTGTGAACCCCCAGGTACCTGTAGTCCTCAACAACCTCAAAATCAGTCCCTCTGATGGTGACGGATAGGAGGAGGAGCCTGCTTCGTAAAGTCCACAACAAGTTCCTTTGTCTTTGTGATGTTGAGCTGTAAATGGTTCAGCTCACACCACTACACAAAGCTGTCCACCACTCTCCTGTATTCATCCTCCCGTCCATCCCTGATACAGACCACAATGGCAGAGCCATCAGAGAATTTATGCAGGTGATATGACTGAGACCTGTACCTGAAGTCCGACGTGTAGAGGGTGAAGGGGAAGAGTGATAGGACAGATTCCTGCGGCACTCCCGTGCTGCTCAGAATGCTATCCGAGCAGCAGAACTTCAGCCGGACATGCTGTGGTCGATTAGTTAGATAGTCCATCACCCAAGTTACCAGTGGGGCATCTACCTGCATTTCCATGTGCTTATTCCCCAGTAGTGATGATTCAGATGCTCTACCTGCAGGCATGTTTGTGGATGATGATTAGAATAACACCAAGCTTAGGAATACACATACAGAAACGAAGAGAATAACAGGAGTATCGCTGAGGTTTTGTACAGCTGGTGGGCTGGGTAAAGTTTCTGCAGTAAAGTTTTTTCTCACATTATTATTATTATTATTATTATTATTATTATTATTATTTCTTATGAATGTGGTGGTGCAGTGCAGTGCGTGTCTGACTACAAACAACAACACAGCAGATGCCAGACAAAATGGTACAGCTAAACTTGCTATTAAAAATTATTTTAAACATGTAAACTTCAAATTAACTTTTAAAATATCTGAACATTTTCACAGCACACCAACCGTCAACCTTCTCATCAAGAAAGTACTCACCTTAGTAATATATAGCTCCATGAAGTATACTAAAACAGTTTATCATTATTAGTTTATCATTGTATGTCATTATTAGCCTGCACATGGCATACTATGTATTTAAGTTTACACACTTTTTTCAGGCAAAAAAGTTAGCTTGAAATAAACAAGGCAAAGCAAAATTTTGGTTCAGATGGACAAAAGCTGCATTTTACACTAATTCAAACCTCAAAACACTTCAAACCCCCACTATCTGAATGGCATCACCAAATTGTGATGGATTCTGAGAGAGAGAGAGAGAGAGAGAGAGAGAGAGAGAGTTAGCTTAGAGCCAGGAGTTCCACAAGGCTGCCAAATAGGAACAAAACAGCTTGGCCTGTTTTCAAATGAGCTAACTGCTAACAGTTTACAGAAACATGAGCTGGCAGAAGCCACTGCGCAGCTAGTCAGATCATAGCAGGGCAAATCCTATTCTGAGTATTACGTGTCTTTCAGTCATTTTATCTGTCTCATTCATACCATGTCGAAACACTCCTGTCACACAACCCCGATGCCACTGCAAAAAAAAATAAAAAAATAAAAAATAGAAAATACCCTTCCTAATGGATTTTTTTAATGAAAAGTTTTTTTAAAATGTAAATCTGCCAGTCAACATTTCTTTGTTCTAGGGAATGTTAATTCTTCTTAATTACTCTCTAATGATTATTCAGACTTGGGCTGTCCATAGTTTCAAGAGAACATAAAAACAGTAGATACAGGTCAAAATTGTAACATTATGCTGATGTAGCTACCACTGTTATGCAGAGAGCCCAGATTGTGACAGACATTGTAAGCCTCTGTTACATGATAAAAGGGAACAATGGAATTTAATTATAAACTTAAAATGTGACACTTTTTCTGCAGTTGCCAAAGTTGATGACAAAAAAGGAGGTCACATTAAAAAGGAGGTCACATTAAAAACACCTGTCTAATAGTTTTGTAGATCCCCCTTGTGCCACCAAAACAGCTCTGCTCCATCAGGGCATGGACTCTAGAAGACCTCTGAAGGTGTCCTGTGGTATCTGGCACAAAGTTGCTAGCAGCAGATCCTTCCAGTCTAAGCAAGTGGGGACTCAATGAATCAGGCTAGTTTGTCCAGCACATCCCACAGATGCTCGATCAGATTAAGATCTGGGTCAGGTCAAACACTGAACTCTTTGCCATGTTCCTCAAACCATTCATGAATAATTTTTGCAGTGTAGCAAAGAAATAGGCCAGTCATTAGGAATAACCTTGCCATGAAGGGGTGTACTTGGTCTGCAACGATGTTTAGGTAGATGGTATGTGTCAAAGTAACATCCATATAATTGCTAGAACCCAGAGTTTCCCAGCAGAATATTGCCCAGAGCATTAGCTCTGTCTCCACCAGCTTGACTTCTTTGCATAGTCAGTAACGCATAAACCAGGCCATCTTCTTCTCTTGCTCAATGGGTCAGTTCTGATGTTTACATGTCCATTTTAAGAACTTCTAGTGGTGGACAGGAATCAGAATGGGCACTCTTACCAGTATGCAGCTACACAGCCCCATACACAGCAATCACCTTTCTATCTGGATCACTTTTCTGCCTTCCTTGGACCACTTATGGTAGATGACTCAGTTGTCTAGTGATCTCAACTTGGCCTTTGTCAAAATCACTCAGATCCTTAGGCTTGCCCATGTTTCCTGCCTTCAAAACTGACGGTTCACTTGCTGCCTAATATTCACCCCACTCCTTTACAGGTTCCATTGTAATCAGATAATGTGTTATTCACTTAATCTGTAATTCGTTTTAGTGTTGTGTGTTTGCAGCTTTTAATACATGGATAGTATGGACTGGTAAATGATACACTTAGAAACTTAATACTTACTATTATCATCTGGTGTACAAGTCCATCTAGCTTAGTAATCTCCCTAGTCAAAAGCATTCATCTGTTGATTGCAAGGTTTATTGGATGTTATTTGAATATGGGAGAAAATTGTGCTGGGCACCAGCCCCTTTGGACCACAGTTGTGCACCCCTGTTCTATACTGAACTCTTATATTTAAAAAACAATTAGAACATTTTCGCATTTTCGCTTTCCATGATATGGGCTCTTTAACCAACAATCATTATAAATGAGATGTGTAAGGGTGAAAAATATTTAAGTTCACATAAAAAAAAAAATGTTGTTGGTCACTTATGTAGTGACCAGAGTTTCCTCAAAACATTGCCTCAAAACACACATATTATGCTTGTTTGTGTGTTTATTTTATATTTCAGTGTGTGACCAGCTGCTTCCCCACACTTTCATAAACAGGACAAATTCTCCAAGCCTTGGCAGACTTTTGTACACTGGGTGACTGAATATGTGTCGGCATTGTGAGCATTCTGATTAAACACACCCAGATACGCTGTGTCATCTCTCTCTTCGTCATCTCTAATACCGGTCGCATTCAATCCTTCATCCCTCTATTCTTTCATTGTCACACTTTCTTTCGTCCACCCACAATAGATTTACCATTACACCCATTCAGCAGATTCAGGGTCAGTCACATGGAACATCCTGTCTATTTACTAATCTTTCTCTTTCACACAACTCTAACACACTCTCTTTCTCATATGCACACGCACACACACATATACATATACACACTTCTTCCACTTGCATTCCCAACCAGTGTGCAAAGTCACTGAAAATCCGTCCATGCTAAAGGTATATCTTTTTGAATTCAGTGTACAGTGTACACCTGTTCCAAATATGAGCTGTATGTATTTGAACTGGGTAAATATGAACTGGGTAAAAATCCAGCAGCTGAAAAGGCAGTGGAGAAAACCTCAGGAACTAAAAACTACAGGTTTGTAAATTATAGCAGTTTTTTGATAGAAACATCATGTTTATTCTATTTAAACTATACAAGTATTGTAGCACTAATTTTATTTCAGTGTTAGGTTTTGGTGGGAAACAAAAGGACTGAAGTCTTCTAAATTCAAGAATTTTGTTTCCATGGTATCTTGGTAATTACAGCCAAACTAGCACTACAATAAGTTAGGTCTTCAGGAGTTGCAGTGAAATCCTTACACATTGACCAACACAATTAGGAAGTGACAGAGGAATCAAGCACATGTTGATTTACAATGGGTGGTACCAATTTTGTGGAAAAAAAACACCACTCTCAAGCTCCTGAAAGTCCTTGATACATAACTATGATACATGACTACGAGTATAACTGGCCGTTTTAACAGGTTTCAATCAGTTGTTAGCAATGGAAAACAATATCAGCAGCTCTATGGCAGAGGTCTTTACTGAAATAGTCACTGTAAAACTACTACTCACAAGGTAAAATACGTTACTTTTGTTGCAAGCTTAGTGCAAACATATTATCGAAACAGAGCATAGAGCACTAGTAGAAATTATTATTATCCTGTTGTTTTGTTCATTTTAACCTTATGACGTGCATTCAGCTTTGACCTATTTGGTCTAAGCAGAGTAACACAAAAATAGACCTGTCTAAACAAGGTCTAAAATATATGAATTTTCCAGTATAACTGAACTTAATTGTATTTCCTGTACAATTGAATTTATTCTACAATCATTTTTCCCCATCGTACAATCATTTAAATACAGGATTTTGTACAAAATATAAGCTAAGAGTCTTCCTTTCCATGGTAACTATTCTGAGGGGGTAATAAAACGACAGATGGCCAACACTGAACTTTTCAGCTGACAAAGTGTACACACAAATAAAAAACAAATGCTAATTAATTACTAATGAAATCTCTTGTTTGAAGTGATCTTGTTCTATGAATTTTAAATTGGAAATCTCCAAATTTTCCAAATGCAAATCTCTCTTAGGACATAACTGGAGTGAATATGCATTTTCTGCTGCTGTGCAATGTTTGTGTGTTCTGGGGATGAAGATTTTGAATTTTAGCAAAAATTAAAGTTCTTCCATGTCACACACTTGTTGTTTCAGTCTATTTGTTTCTTCGTATGACAAATTCTGTTAATCTAATGTTTAAAGGGATATATTACCAACTTTTGTGACTTTAGACAGGATCTATGTGCTTGCTGTTGACTAAATCTCTTAAATGGAAACCAGTGAAGTCATAATGAACTATGAAAGAGATATTAGTCAACACTGGCCTGTGCAGTGGCATTCACTACACTGCCACACATGCCTGTTACCATTGTGTCATTGACATTTTTGTTATGGGTTATAAGGCATTTTGTAAGTTCATAGTACCATATTAAGCATTATGATGAAGACAGTTCAAGCTTATGGTTCATGACAAATCTTAACCATGTAGATTCTAGAGCACACACACATCAAACAGTAAAAGACATTCTGTAGACTTCAGTTAATGCCCTGATACAACAGAATTTTGTGGTAAAACATACTATAAGCTTCTGTCTCTCTATACATCCTAATCACCTGGCTTGGTGGACTCTTAAAGGGAAATTCCAATAATTCTTTTCAAATTTTCTTCATAATTCAATCTTTAAAATGTAAACAAAGTCATTTAGAATGCTTTGATGTGAAATGGCTCATTGTAGGGAAGCTTACCAACTTGGATTTCTTTACAGCAGTGATGGGAACTAAGGGGTTGTGGTGCCTACACAACACAATTATAGTCATTTTATAATATTTTATCCAAAACAACTAGCCACATGTCTTCTTGGTTTTTATATGTAATGTTGATAATGGCAATGTGGTGCTAATTTTAAAAAAAGGTTTCCTGTGAATTATGGTTGTGCTGATCTCATATTCAGTATCGGTATTGGTCCGATATGTGCTGGATCACTGGATAAAAGATCAGAAAAAACTAAACGATCACAGAAATGCTTCACCAAACTTGCCATAAAGAGAGAGACACAGATGAAGATACACTTAACACAGATTAGCAGCAAGGCTGCTTTCCCATCAGCACCATTGTGAACAATTCTCAGTGGGTAAGTTTCTCCAGAATGCTGCATTTCACATCATGTTTTGAACAGAAAATTGATTTTCTAAACTTTACATTAAGAAGAAAGGAACACTTGGAAACAAAAACAAGAAAAAAGATGATTCATAAAATTTACTTGATTGAAATATCCATTATTTCTGTAGCAATAAAATATTCATCAGTGCAATTTTGTCTTTCAAATTTTGGCAATAATTGTGCTGATGTAAAACTTGTGTGGAAATGATGTACACATTTTAATCAAGTAAATTCAGTGCATCACTTTTTTCAGTGAACAACAATTCTCAACTACCTCTTTTCCAAAGCTGATAACAATTTTGTTCTGCACCTGAGGTGTACTTAAAGTCCAGTGGGGTCTACGCTCAATGTGGATGTTCAGTGATGGGGGTAAAGCTTAAACAGGAGATCCAGAAGCAGCATCAGGTTACAGGTATGACTCAGCAGCAGTAGTGAAGCAGTGTGGTTGCCAGGGCTCCAGATATTATCACAAAGAGGGCACTGGAATGCAATTGGTAGGCAGCGCCAGCCGGAGCGGTAGTGCCATTCATTGGGCTGCCATATGTGCTTGTTGCCATAGTGCCATTGATGTTTGTGCTACCTGTCTGGTTCGGTGACAGGGTTGATTCTGCAGAAAGTGTAGTCTGAGAAACCACCTACACAGTGAAAAAAAGAAAGACAAGATTTCAGAATTCTTGCATTTACAAAAATGAATAGACCAGGGGGTCATTCATGAGGGGGATGCCAAAAAATACATTGGTTTCAACACAGAATAGCTGCTAATTAAGAGCTTATAGAAGCAAACGACAATGAACTATGTTTACGCTTATGTTTACGTTTACGGCATTTAGCAGACGCTCTTATCCAGAGCGACATACATCAATGCTTAAATAGTCCACATCTGTTCTTCATACCTGTAAAGCTATACTTAAATCAACATCTGCATTTAACAAAGTTACTGCTAGCTAAGTTACACACCTTAACAAACCCTGTCAGAGAGAAAAAAATTCAGAGGTTAATACACAAGTAAGGAAAACAAGGGTAAGTGCCTGAGGTTTTTTTTTTTATATATAGGAAAATATTTATAAGAGATAAGTGAGAGGACTGGTAAGTCAACAAGACGCTCCTTGAAGAGGTGGGTCTTCAGACGGCGCTTGAAGACAGCCAGGGACTCCACAGATCTGATTGCAAGAGGGAGTTCGTTCCACCACTGGGGGGGCCAAGACTGAAAAGAGTCTTGATGCATGTCTTCCTCTTCTTTTGAGCAGCGGAGGTTCAAGACGAGCAGTGCTTGAAGCTCTGAGAGGACGAGAAGTGACACGCTGCTTGATCAGTGCAGATAAGTAAGGAGGTGCAAATCCATTCTTGGCCTTGAAGGCAAGTGTTAAGGTTTTGAACTTAATGCGAGCGGCCACAGGGAGCCAGTGAAGGTTCCGTAGTAGAGGCGTGGTGTGTGAGAATTTTGGAACATTGAAGACTAACCTCGCAGTTGCATTCTGAATCAGCTGAAGCGGTTTCGTTACCTTCAGTGGAAGTCCAGCTGTAGTTGCAGTAGTCCAGTTGAAATATTATTTAACTCAACTAACATTAGCAGACCTGTTCTACCAAATAAGAGCATAGATGAGGAGTGTCAAACTGGTTCCTTCCAGGTCCAATCATTTAGCACTAGCATTACCAAGGACTTCATAAGTTAGCTGCATTATAAAACCTAGGCTGCAGTCTAGGTGGGCTGCATTTCTAGGCCACTACATCATCAAATACTGTTCTTGTCAAAGCGTGTGAAGCTGCCCATTGATGTGGAATTATCCTTCACCTTCCCAGCTTGGTAGCATCACGTAATTGGTAACAAGTGGTATGGGCACTACACTGGGGAGAAAACTGGGTGACAAAAAAACTGGGTGTGAAATGTTCAGTGAGCCGAACAGGTTTTAGCTTTCAGGACAATATTTAACTACTGACAAGCTAATTCTTTGCTTACCTCCTAACTATCATTACCATCACCAGTATTTTTCCTATCAAATTTGATAATTCATTTAATTTTGCATTATATAGTAGAAGCAAGCCTTAAAACAACAGTGCTACAAAAGACCCACTTTTCTCAGCTGCAGCAATGCCTTTGGAATGCAGCTTTTAAAGAAAGAAAATGATAATCAGAACTGTGGCCAGAAAAGAACCCATCCCAAAATTTTAACACTCTTCAAAATAAAGAGGTAATGTATAAAGTAATAATATAAACTACCTAAAGCATCTGAATTATTAAGCATATTATTACATATGTGGCAGATAGAGATTAAGCTGAAAAATAGTAGAACTTTACTCAACATCGTAAATTTCCAGGACCTGCCCATAGATCCACACATTTATTACACACCTCTCTAACTTAAAAGAAATCCTGGACAGACTTGTAGACCTCAATATTTACTGTTTGAAACTGTGACTTAAAAAAATGACTGTAGTGCTGCTGCAATTTAGCACCTGTACTCTTCTAGAAGAAAAAAATGTTTTGCAAACAGAATGCTGCAGTGCAGTAGCAGGGACAATATTAGGTAATGAGGTGCAAACACTACCACTGAGACGCCCTTTACGCAATTTAAATTTTAACTTGAGTTAACTTGCAGTCTTCTAAGCCAAACCCTTTTTTAAAATCTTTTTTCGACTTCAGTTTTTTTTAAAGAAAAGACAGTGTTCTCCATGGGGAAACTGTCACCTTTCACAAATAATTGTCAAGCAAAGGTATCACGCAGATATAATTCTCCTTTCATATGGTACATTAAAGTATCCTTTGACACATGGCCATCTGAGGGAAATTTTACCATTCTTCATTCCTACTTGACTACCACTACAGGATTTACAATGATGGATTAGTGGACAGAAACAAAGAGACAACCCAAAATTGATAGGAGGATATACTCTTAAAAAAAAAGAAGGTAAAAGCAAGGATTCTTTGTGCAATGCCATAGAACTGGTTTCCTTATAACAGCTTCCAATTTATTGCACATAAAAGTTAATATAATGCAGAGGTTCTTGGAAGAACCCTTAAATCTATAAGACAGATTAAAGAACCATTAAAGGTTTTTCATACTGGAACTTAATGGTTCTTCTATGGCATCACTCAAAGAACCTGTTGCATCTAATGTAGTAGTACCCCAGGTAGGAGGTTAGATGCAACAGGTTCTTTGAGTGGTGCCATAAAAACCATTAAGTTCCAACAGGTTCTTTGAGAGGTACACCTGAGGGAGGTATTTTTCTCCTTCCTTTTTTCCTTTTTTTTCCCTTTCTCCTCTCGTTTACCACTCCAGCTCCCCAGCTGCTTCACTTTCTCCCGCTGGAGACCTTAAAGACTCCTTCTCACTTTCTATCTGTTGCTCAGTAATGTGTTTATGTAGACATATCTCTAGTTCTTATGATTTCTTCTCACCTCCCTTCTTGTTGTTCCTCTAACTTTGTCTCCTTTTTTTTAGTTTGCCACCTTTACCTTCCCATCTCCAACTTTCTGTAAGTTTTTTGGTTGTCTCTCTCTTTTGCTTTGAACCTCTTTATTAAGCAATTCTTGTCCTTTTTCTTTACTTCTCAGTTTGTTCCATTCTTCTTTCGGGTTAGCTTGACTCCTTCCTCACTTTCTCCCTTTCACCCTGTTCTCAGTTACTATGCCACATTTTCTCAGCGTATCACTTTTCGTTCCTCTGGTTTCTCCACCCCTCACTTATTTTTAGTTTCCTGCTATGTTCATCTTTTTCATGCACCTTTTTTTCTGACTTTGTTATCCTTTGTTTTACTTTTTTCATTTTCTTTTTCTTCTTTTCTTTTATTTAGCCATTTCCGGTGGCTCTCATGTACCCTCGGCATCTTTGCTGTAAATGAGCTTATTTCGAGGCCCGGGTCCTCCAGCATCTTTGCTGGACATAACAGAACTCTTTGCAGTACATATATGTAGTGCTGCACATAGGTGTAGGAGATAAAAACAGTACACAGAAACACACATATACAAAGTCTCCAAAGACAGCATGTCAAACACTCAGGATTAAAAGATTATCTTTTATCAGCCTAATCAGGAACATTCCTGTTTGTCTTCTGAATCTTATTCTTTTGTGTTTAATTGTATGTGAGAATCCATCAGTGGATAAAGTAAATTAAAGCAGCATAAAAGTATGTTTTGGCTGGATATCCTAAACACATCAGGTCAGTCAAGTTTTTGGAATCTGTTTCAGCTGGGTGTTGCCAAGTTTATCAGCTTAAAGAAAAGCAGTACAGCTGAATTAAGTTCAGTGTCATGATCACAACTGTAAAATATTCATTATGCTCTTTGCATTTGTTCACATATGAAACACTTGCCTAGAGATGTGGATTACAAGATGATTCTTTGACGTTTTTAGGGGAGGCATCATAATGCCTGACATCAAGAAACTCTTAATATATGGTTCACAAGCAAAATAGCTCATTGAACTGTGCCCTACTAAAGCCACTTGGAACAATTGGCATGGTCTGAATTACACAGCTGTCAAATAATGCAACAGTGTCTTTTTCATGGTCTCAACAGGAGCATTTCAAAAATTGAACTGACTGTGAAAATGTTTCCAGTGATTTTCTTCACAAGCAATAAAATGCGCAAAGTCATATTTTGCTTTTCAGCAATAAAATGCTTTACATATGACATAATTACCTGCAAACATGTTTTGATTTATTGATAAAAGAAGTTATTTGGCATGTTTTCATCTCTGATTTCATGTATACCACAACTTGTGTGCCTTTGGCTTACCTGACTTCCCCATAGCCTACTGATAAGGATTATTATTATTATATTGTTTTTATTATTATTATTATTATTATTATTATTATTATTATTATTCCCTCTGAACTGTTGCACAAGAGATCATGATTCTCTGTGTCCTCCGCACCACTTTACAAAACCATGTAAATATAATTTTTTACTGAATTCTTATATTAAAAGTATTAATAACCGTAGGCTTGATCGATCTACAGTCTTTGAAACTCAGGCCATCTGGTTTCTGGTTAGCACATTTTCATTATCATAATTTATTTACCAACAACAATTTCTTTTATACACATAGCAATACATAGATCAGCCATACCATAAAACCAGTGATTAATTAAGTGAATAACATTGATTCCCCGGTTACAACGACACCTGTCAAGGGGTGGGATATATTAGGCAGCAAGAAAGCAGTCAGTACTTGATGATGTGTTGGAAGAAGGGAAAAATGAGCAAGCATAAGAATCTCGGTGACTTTTACAAGGCCCAAACTGTGATGGCAAGACAAATGGGTCAGAGCATCTCCAAAACGACAGGTCTTGTGAGGTGTTCCTGGTATATAGTGATTAGTACCAACCAAAACTGGTCCTAGGAGGTACAGGAACTGGCAACAGGATCGTGGGTTGTCAAGGATCACTGATGTATGCGAGGAGCAATGGTTAGTCTGTCTGATTCGATTCCACAGAAGAGCAACTCAGTACAGACTGCTGTAAAAGTTATTGCTGGGTATGATAGAAAGGTGTCAGAACACACAGTCCATGCTGAGCTCTGTCTACCATCAAAAGCGCCTACAATGGACACATGAGCTGGACGATGGAGCAATAGAAGATGGTCTGGTCTGATGAATCCCGTTTTCTTTCAAATCATATGGACAACCAGGTGCGTGTACGTCGCTTACCTGGGGAAGAGATGGAGAATGTGATGCTCTAGGTAATGTACTTCTGGAACATCTTGGGTTCTTGCATTCATGTGGATGTTATTTTGACACATACCACCAACCCAGACATTGTTGCACACTAAATATACTTCATGACAACAGTATTCCCTACAGCAGTGGTCCCTTTCAGCAGGATGGGTCAGAGCTATTTTTGTTGCACGAGGGGGTCGAAGTAGTGGCTGCTTGGTGTAGAAAACCAATTAAAAAGTTGCGAACATTGATGCTTATCTTGCTCTGCTAAAAGCAACAATAGAGTGCTGTAGAAAGTACAAGAGCACAAGAGTACAAGAGAACAAGAGCTGTGGATGCTTAGTAGGCATCACTGTTATTGAGCTACAATTTATTTTGACCATATTATTAATTTTGCCTTTGTGGATGCATTAACAGTGAAAAAGACAGCGTATAAGAATGAAGAAATGAATGTGACAGCTTCAGTAGCATTCAGAAGGAACACAAAGGCTATTACAATAAAACTTTTTTAAATACAAGTTTACTTGAATTAACTGAACATTAACATATTTGTTACAAGTGTAATTAATACAATCAAATAAACAGCAATATGATTTGATGTGTGTGTGTGTTAGCTTAACCATTCCAAACCTCTATTCTATGTATTTATAATGATCGTCCAGTACCTGCTTCAACAAATAAATCCTTTAGTAAATGAAATCAGTCACTGCTGATGGAGTTTAAAGAGCTTTCGTGGGTGCCTAAGACTTTTGTACCGTACTGTGTGTGTGTGTGTGTGTGTATGATACGCCCAGTCAGTGCCCCTAAGCTGGTACGGCACTGAAACAGCGTTGGCCGCGTTTGCGCTAAAAGAAAACGAATAAGCGGAGCATCAGGTTTCTACAGCGCGCAGCAGTTCAGAGACACACGATCTCCGGCGAAGACACAGATCCACAGCCTTTATCATTTATTCACCACTGTTTAAAAAGATGAGCACGAATATAGCAGGTCTGACGTTTAATGCTGTATTTTTCCCTGAAGTAACCATCGCGTGTCTGTGTTACTAATAAAATATGTTTCTGATATCAACATTCTGCTGCACTTTCACTCATCTGAAAGTAGCAATTGCATCCTTACTGTTACAACTACTTGTTATCGAAGTTTATCCCACCGAATAGAGTAAAATAATTTCGCATAATCCCCTAAAATTACTCTGGTAATAAACTTTAGACAAGAGAGGATCTAATCATTATTAGCCATGATGACATCATAAAGAACTGAATACACCATACCTGGGCTGTTAAACAGGTTAGTAGGAAGATTGTTCGGAGATGCACGACTGTAATTTGAGGCATTGTGTGATGAACTGGGCGTCGTCTATGAGGTGCAGTGTCGCTGTCCTGTGTTGATGAAGATTGTCACGCTTGAAACGCTCGATTTTTATAGCCCACCGAGGACCAGCAGGTATGACGCGCAGTAAGTTGATCCGTATCTGCCATGTTTAAAACTGCACAGGCAGAGGATTGCTGTCTCTGAATTAAATAGGTCCCTTTCAAGCGCTGGAACTGTCTGTGCCAGTTTTCCTGCGCATCACAGAGGACAGTGGATCGGCGATGGTTCGTTTTGCGGTCCTGCTCCTCAGGCCTACAAGATGTGGCGGAGTGGTCCTGATCTTCTCATTCTGTTGTTTTGCACAATCATGCAAGCATATTTTCAATCCTTCTATTGTGTTATAATGGCCAATAATAATAATAATAATAATAATAATAATAATAATAATAATAAACACATTATTGTGTATTTCAAGTGCTTCCTAGAAGTGTGAACAGAACCTGACCTCCTAATTTACATTTGGGAATTGAGCTTGAATGTAGAGTTCAATAAGTAAAATAAGAAAATAGTTTGTGCTCTGTGTAATAAAACTGTGCAGTGTTTAAAACATAACGGATTATTTATTATTTTACATATTTTGTATTCATCATTTCTCCAAGTGTGAATAAAAGATCTTTTTGTGGGTGACTATTTTGTATTTTAATTGATATTGCTCCCATTGGCTGTCTCAATGAAGGGGGCGGGGTAATGGGGTGTGTTCTGTGTTCGATGGAGCCGAGTATAAGGAGCTCATAAATGTTTGACTTATTTACGGTGAAAGACCAGTTCTAGTCACAAAAATGATGAGCAGGTGCCAGGCAAGCTTGTCAGCAACGCAGACACAACTGCTTGGATAAAGATAATTTCCAATAGCCTTGTGAAAGGGATTGGCCTGCTGCTAATTATGGTGGCTGTTATCTAGATCATGTAGCTCATGACAAACATTTAACATGTTCTTTATTTTTGTATATTGCAATTTCTTATCTCATTTATTTGCTGGAGAGATTTTCCTTTTTGGGGAAAGGTAAGTAAATGCTATAGGATGCACTGTACCATTAATCTCTGTTTTATACATCAGTTAATTTAGACAACACAATCTAGCACTAAAAAGTTGAGCAACCTGATACCGCAACAGTTGTGACTTTAAAGAACTGTTGTATAATTAACTACATTAAAACACTTTTAAAATCCTGGATGGTAGATTTAGTGGCATGTAATGAACATGTAAACTGACAGGAAAAGAAAAAACAGTTTTGTTGACTGAGTTTCAAGTAAAGAAATAGTTTGGCACAAGGTCAAATTTACACAGTGTTTGGTTTTATAGTTCATACATATTCTAACACCTAACCACATTGATAGGTCTGCACTGCTTTAATGAAGAGCTGAATGCAGTTTGAGCAGGTTGAGAGACATTTTGGTCATGTGTTTTTACATAAACAGCATGTGTGACTATTGACTTCTGGTGTTTGTTAACAACATTGACCTCACAGCTCCCATGCTAAATTGAGCGAGCTAAATTTTGTATCTGTCTTGCTTGTTTATTGTTCATTTGTTTTTTTTTATTAATCCAATCATAAAATCATTCCTGTAAGTCTTGCAATAGAAAAGCCAGATAAAACTGTTAACATTATGCAAAAACATACAATCAGCAAGTCCTTCATGTGAATAGATGTTTAATAAATTTTATTTTCATGGTATGTAAGTGATTTTTTGCGCCATATGTCATTTAATTTACTGGCTTCCAAACATAAATACATCTGACTGCTTCTAACGACAAACGTTCTTTTTAGTTTTTTGATGGATGACTCCCCTGAGATATGCGTCCCGTTCAGGTTAGTTAACAGGATTAAGGAGTAACCATGTGCTGATAACAACAGACTGCATGACTGTAATTTTAAATCGGTTATTTAGGGCATTTCAGTGCATTTCTTCTGCCTTGTGACCTGATTATCTACCACTTTCTGGTCATTCTCTGGTGGTGTAATACGCTATATGGACAAACGTATTAGGACACACCTGTTTTTCAGGGTTTGGGCTAGGCCCCTTACTTTCAGTGAAGGGGTTAATCTTAATGTTTCAGCATACTAAGACATTTTGGATAACACCATGCTTCCAACTTTGTGGTCACAGTTTGGGGAAGACTTTTCTATTCCAGCATGACTGTGCCCCAGTACACAAAGGAAGGTCCACAAAGATATGGTTGGATGAAGTGCTTATGGAAGAACTTGACTGATCTACACAGAGCCCTGACCTCAACCCCATTCAACACCTTTAGAAAGCATTTGTTTACTTTAATATCATAATATATTATCATTTGACCCTGGTAATAAACCTTTTTACCTAAGGAAGTTCAGAAATACTGGTAAGAATAACTAACAACTGTTTAACCCACTGTAGTTTTCATTTTGTGTAATTTACAGAATTTAGAGCATTCAACAAGATAACACAATAATACTCCACAATGAACAGACCTTTTTTATTGTGTATTTTTCTGATGACCTAGATTTCTCCTGAGGTTTCTTTCTTTTTGGGCACCACACGAATATGATCATTTCAAGATTGCTTTTAAAAACACACATTAGTTAAGTGTTAGTTCTGTGTCAAAAACTGTGCTTATTTAGTTTGTTTATTCAACCAGCTGATCTGCACAGAGCCCTGACCTCAACCCCATCCAACACCTTTGGGATGAACTGAAACGGAGATTGCAAGCCAGGCCTTCTCGTCCAACATCAGTGCCTGACCTCATAAATGCTCTACAGAATGAATGGGTAAAATTCCCACAGAAACACTCCAAGACCTTGTGGAAAGCCTTCCAAGAAGAGTGGAAGTTGTTACAGCTGTAATAGGGGGGACCAACGCCATATTAAAGTATATGTATTTGATTGCAATGTTGTTAAAGTCCCTGTTGGTGTAATTTTCAGGTGTCCCGATACTTTTGTCCATATAGTGTAGGTCACTCCAGCATAGTGGTACACCTAGGAATGTTTTCAATTGATTAAGGTTAGATATGCATGCACCTGGGTGGAACTGTTTGTCAATGAAGACTTAAAGTGATCCCTTCAGTCACAGACCTGTCTCAGGATTCAGGGTTTCACTGCTGGCTCAGCAACATGCTGTTGGCTCATAGTTTCTCATTGTGATTCAGTTATGGGTGTAAGAATCTATACCCAATGGACTAAAAGCTGGGACTGTTGGGCATACATACAAGAGCCTCACTGGCGTGCAATAATAGGTGCAGCCTAGTGCTGTGTTAATTCTCTGTTGTGCTATAGTTCCTGCTGGATAAAAGCCATCTTTTCTTCACATGTAAAGTGGCTGTAATACAATAAGCACTAGAACCCCTAGATGGCAGCTTTTATCAAATGTCTGACCACCTGCATGCCTATTGTTTTAAACATGTTACTTGTGTGCACTGAGAAGTTAAAACCAGTATCGGAAATTTATAAAAGCATTTGTGTACTTTAATATCATAATATATTATCATTTGTCCCTGGTAATAAACCTTTTTACCTAAGGAAGTTCAGAAATACTGGTAAGAATAACTAACAACTGTTTAACCCACTGTAGTTTTCATTTTGTGTAATTTACAGAATTTAGAGCATTCAACAAGATAACACAATAATACTCCACAATGAACAGACCTTTTTTATTGTGTATTTTTCTGATGACCTAGATTTCTCCTGAGGTTTCTTTCTTTTTGGGCACCACACGAATATGATCATTTCAAGACTGCTTTTAAAAACACACATTAGTTAAGTGTTAGTTCTGTGTCAAAAACTGTGCTTATTCAGTTTGTTTATTCAACCAGCTGCCTTGTGGCCAACTACCTAATCAGCAGGCCCCCATTCATTTGCATGGACCAACGGATGTTATTTACATTTACATTTACGGCATTTAGCAGACGCTCTTATCCAGAGCGACGTACATCAGTGCTCAAGTAGTCCACAT
>JBBPCZ010161452.1:0-17537 GCA_037974445.1 Brycinus macrolepidotus
ACTTTCTGCCGTGACAATGCAAATTTCCCACTTGTGGGACTAATAAAGGATTATCTTATCTTATCTTATCTTATCTTTTTGTCCTGATACCACACACACACACACACACACACACACACACAGAAATAAATGTGGTATTAGCAATGTACTGCCATTACACATTTTCATAACAATACATAATTTTTGTTTCTTGATGAATGTACTACAATATAAAAATATAAAAGTTCCCCCAAGCTCTAACAAATAATTGTATTCTCGTCAGTCAAATTCAGCTCCAACAGTAATTTTGTAAACATGAGCATGAAATAAGCATTTTTTCAAATATAACATGCAATGCTATGTCTATAATACAGAACAAAATTACATTTACATGTAATTTTACAATTTTTAAATGTGACAAAAGGATGCTTTTTTATTTCCATGAGAAATATCATAATAAAAGTCTCTTCTTCTGCTTACAAGCAAAAGCGGTAGATTTGTTATTAATAATTGAAATACAAATATAAAAACTGACTTAATCAAAAAATATTTTAGAAACTCTTTCAAATAAGTGTTCTCTTCCACACTTTGCACTGCAGAACAGATACATGCGTGCAAAGTCAGAGTTTGTTTAGCTCAGTTGGAATTTCTCACTTTGATGAATACGCTACAACCTCATTGCCGCCTCACTGCAAATAATTTAATTCTGATGAGGTCTCTTCTCTCATAGATAATATCAGACAGTTCCTGGACAGTGGCCCACCATTGCTAATAACCCTTATCAGATCTGGATCAAGATGCTATGATTCTGACAAGGCCTCTTCTCAAAGATCTGCCAAATATGTCACAAGCCTTTATCTGGACTTCCATAAGACCATTTGGTTTTTATCCCTAGCATTTTACTGTATGTAGTACATCACTGTAACTACACACTGTTGTGCCAGTGTGGACAGAGTTACATCAGCACGTGCTTTACAGAACCAATGTAGCACCTTGACATCGACCGGGCCAGTTTTCCTGTTTCCTGAATTGAAAACCGTCTTTTGTTAGGTGCAATAAAACAATATACATCTCTATCACAATATGAAAGTGAATATTGTTTGGAAATAAAGCAATAAAGCCTAACATTAACCTAAATTCTGTTTTATTTGTTTTGATGCTCATAGCACATTTTATGGATGTGTGAATGATAAACAAACCTACAAATCGGATTAAAAAAAGCAAGAGGATTACAAGATACTGGCACCTGATACAAAAAAAAAAATCATATAAAAATAAACAATAAATATAGTGATTCAACAGTTTCTCAAAAAAAAATATTTGGTGAAATTACCTCTCGTTTATCTAACAGAAATGATTCCTACAAGTATGTTGCTTTGTTGTGTATTCTTTAAAAAAACATATAGGTTTAAATAAAACTAAAGCTATTTGGTTAATAAATAACTAATCTTTCTATTTATAGGTCCTGGAAGTCCATTGTTGCCCATGTCTAATCCCTATTTCTCTGGGGTATAAATATGAGGACACACACATGTAGAATCCCTTTGTCATTCATCACCATAGTTATAACTAGGGATGTGCATTTCAGGCAAAATGCTATTCAATGTTTGTTGGGACAACTCTGTCTTTTTAATTTGTTTGTGTTCTTGATTGATGCAATGCTTGTCTGAATGAGACAGGATCCACATCAGCATTTAATTTTAATTTAATTACGCACCTCACATATTTTACCTGGTAAAACACCTTATGCTTGGTAGCAATGCATTCTTCTTCTTCTTTTGTTGTTTAATGGTGGTTGCCAAAGAGCTTTTAGGTGTATTACCACCTAAAAATACGTTACTTCAATGACTATTTTAATGTTCGAAAATCATGACCTATCTTAGTTCACACCGAATAGCTGTCAACTCAAGTGAGATAGAAAGTTGTGAACCTGCACAGATTACGAAATGGCATTCAGTTGCATTTACCATCAAGGTAATAATAAAAAGGCTGAAAAACATTTAACTGTTTTTTTCCAGGAAATGTGCCCGTGAACACACTGCCCTGTGTACTCAGAGACGTTAAGACAGGAACCCAAAGAGGAACCCAAAGAGGTTTCAGAACTGCACAGCTAATCTATTTCAAATCTACTTTCAGACGCCTCCTCCATGACCAGAAAGCTTTTTTTAGGTGTTCCACGAAAGAATCCCTTCTTAAGAGCAGTGCCTGAATGTATGTCATTGGAACTACAAATTAAATCGTGTGATGTGGTCAGAAGAGACAAAAATCAAACCTTTCGTTCACGCACACCATCACATTTGGGAAAATAAGGAACGGCATACAAAGCATCTGATTCTCTTTAAAAACCTTCTGAAGATTCATCCATTCAGAGAGCATGTCCTCTCCTCTTTGATGGACTATCGATCTTCTTGCACTACTCCTACATAAAGATTTTAGCACTTAAAACTTTCCTCTGGTTCTCACGCTGTACTGAAACTGGAGTGTTTCCTCAAATTATAAGTCCCTTTGGATAAAAGCATCTAATATGGTGGAGGATCATTGATGCTTTGGGCTGTTTTGGAGCTTGTTGGTTTAGGGGCTCTTGTGAAAATCATTGGCATAATGAATTCCACTAAATAAACGGACATTTTAGGCCAAGATTAATCAGTTTCTGCCAGAAAGTTGAATCTTGGGCCTGGGTAGAACTTTCAGTAAGATAATGACCCAGGAAAAATAAACACATAAATGGTTGCAGGAACACAATATCAACTAAAAACTTGTGGTGTGTTCTTAAGAGGGCAGTCCACCTCCAAGAGGGTTACCAATAATTCTTTAGTTGACAGTACAGTTGTGAGTTGACACAGAATCTATATACATTTTGTCATTTTTCAATTACAAGGTGAATTTCCATCCAATGACTCATAAACTATTGTGATTAATGTGTAGTTCCTGCGATTTTGGTCAATTGTTTACAGTATATGAAATGACCATCAATTTAATTTTCTGTTGTGTCATTATTCTTCCAAAATATGACCATGTACAGTAAAATGAAAAGGTTTTTTGTCATTCATATTCACCCATTAACTGTTTAGATTATTATCTGTCTAATGAATGTGTTGTTTTATTTCAAATAATCCTGAAATTTTGTCATTTTGTCTGTACCCAAGACAAGACGCCTTAAAGTCAGCGAGTGTGTCATTTTTTTGAAACCTACGAGTTTTGACTGAGTTGTTCTTTTGAGCAGTAACCAGTCAAAGCTCCTCCTGTCTCTGAGGACCTGCATGTGATCTTGTATATGCTATATTATATCCTATTCATTTTACAGTTCATCATATGCCTGATAAAACTGAAATATTCTCATAAATATCATGATGATGATGATGATGATGATGAAATACTTTATTGATCCCAGGGGGGAATTTGTGCTTCCAGTAGACAAGACGAAACAAAACACAAAACATTACACACATGATTGTAAGAAAGGGAGAAAAAGGGGGATATGTAAACAAATAGGTATAAATAAAACATACAGATTTACAGAAACAACATAGACAGTGCAAAATAGTGCAAAGGATGGTGCAAAAAGTGCAAAGTAGTGATGATCCAGAGTCCTAATGATATAGTGTACGGGACAGGATAAATGGTGACAGAGTGACAGAGTCATGCCCAGTTATCATTCATAACCCTCCGATCCTGGGAGGAGTTATAAAGCCTAATAGCCTGAGGGATGAAGGACTTTCTCAGCCTGTCTGTAGAGCAGGACTGAGACAGTAGTCTGCCGCTAAATGTCCTCCTCTGCCTGGTGATGGTACTGTGCAGAGGGTGGAGGGGATTGTCCCTGATGGAGAGCAGTTTGTGAAGGGTCCTTCTCTCTGCCACTGACACTAGAGAGTCCAGCTCCATGCCAGCCCCAGAGCTAGCTCTCCTTACCAGCCTGTCCAGCCGTGCAGCGTCTCTCTTCAGTGAGAATCTGAGAATATTCTGCAGATCTGATTTTTTTTTTTTTCACGTGGGCACCGGATGTGGAAGCAGCTGAGATGTACCCAGATTCTTTCACGCTGCATTTTGACATGAAGTGCTGACATTAACGCGCCTCAAACCCATCAACAATCTTCTTTAACGCTTTTAAAGGCTTTGCTGAGCGAGTGCTGCAGGCGTTTGACTTGCTGGCACTTGTTCATTGTGAGTTGATGGCGTAATGCATGTTCTGAGCTTAAAGTAGGATTGAAGCATTAGAGAGCTCTTAGCAGACTTTGGGTAGCAGGGAAAGATCACACGGAAACATTCAGGCAGTACAGTAATGGGATCACTGAAGAAAAGAGATGCACTGAATTTACTTGGTTCAAATGTATGCATAATTTGTACATAAATAAAAATATGTACAATATGTTTCCAGAAACATATAAAATATGCTCCTAGAAGTAAGCAAATTGGGAAAAGAAATGGTTTTAATGTAATATTTTTTCTCACATAATGAAGATATTATGTAAATACTTATGGAAAAAAAGCAAAGCCGGTGCATCATTTTTCATTGTAGTTTTCATGTTGTTTTCTTCAGTCTAGTTTCCATCTTGTTTTCTATGTAATCTTCATATTTTAGTGTAGTTTTATGTTGTTTTTAGTGTAGTATTTGTGCTGTTTTTCAGACTAGTTTTCATGTTTTTTAGGTTAGTTTTTATATTTTAGTGTAACTTTCATGTTGTTTTTCAGTATAGTTTGTATTTTGTTCTTTCAAGGTAGTTTTCATGTTGTTTTTAGTGCAGTTATTTTTCAGTGTGGCTGTGTTTTTCAGTGTATTTTTTCAGTGTATTGTCATGTTTTAATGTAGTTGTCATTGTTTTTCGGCATGGTTTTTATCTTGTTCATATTTTGGTCTTAATTCATTTTTGATCAATCAATCAATCAATATTCCTAGCAACTATTTTCTCAAAAAAATTTCCAAATGTTTCTAAAGCCTCATTAAGTTACTGGGCCCACACATTTGAGTGACATAGTGAACATGCTGTGGAGGAGATAGCCTTCGGGACTGGTCAGAGGTTAATCATTATGCCAGTTCAGTCATGAGTGTGTGCAGGGGAATTTTACTGCCCAACACTCCAACACTGCAGGAACACCACACCCTTTAGTGTTCAAGGCACTTAACTGACCTTTAACAAACCAGCATACAAACACACACACACACACACACACAAACACACTCACACACACACATACACACACAAACACAGGTATATATTCCCACCTTTATGGAATATGACTTCGACTAGTGTACCTAAATGCAAATTCCTGCTTTGCTTCACCCAAACCAACTCTAATCTTGGGAAGAAATGGGAAATCTTTCCCCCAGACATACCCTTGAAGGTCAAAAGATGGATTTTTTTCCCAGATAAACCGAGCACATTTGGCTAAATTTACACACAACCTCAAATATACACTTTGTTTACTACATTTAACTTTTCATATATTCTGTTACAATAGACTATTACTGTTACTATTAGTTTCAATACGAAAAGTTCCCCCAAGCAACTCAAATACAATAAATCTCATGTATATAAACAATATGTCTGCTTTCAGGGACATACCCTAAAGACCAATGTCTTTGCAGCCACATTAAATGAAGAGAAATAAACAGTAATATTATCATTGAACAACAAATGGGCCAAAAACTGAGACCAGATGTCAGAAGCAATAGCGTCCAACTATTTATTTTATTTATTTATTTATTATCATTATGTGTGCTGTTCTTTTTATTGACACGATTCTGTTTCCAGCACCTAAAATGTTGCTTGCATAATAACCAGCATCAGCAGACCCCTTCAGTTAATGGTAAATTAGGTGCTTTTTTACTTTCATTTGAGCAGAACAGGCACTTTCACTTTTATTAGAGCGTGTTTGTACAAGGCTCACGGCCTCCAGTCATTGTTGCCAGGTCTCTTATGAGTACTGGCTCAAACAAGCACTGATACGTTTTAGTTATCAGTACATCTTTGTTTTCTTATCTCCGTCGACCTAAATGATGCGTTATTAAAAGAATATTTTGATACTTTGCCCAGCAGGATTGGCACTGAGTCATATAAGGATATTGACGCAGACGGCCAAACAGCAAACCAGCTATCAGGTTGCTGCTGGATCAATGTCCAAAACGTGCAGCACCGTACTACAGGAGTTTTGTTTTGGAAATTGGTGGGTGTGGGCTTCCAGCCTCGAGAAAATAGCCCTAAATTTGACCTCGGCCTGAGGATAACAGAGGGGGGGGGGGGGGGGATGTGGCGGAGTACAGGCCAAGTTTTTGAAGATCCACTTTTTCTAGCTGCTCGCTCTCCAGTGCTCCTTTACTTTCGCTCTCTCTGCTAATCCGCTGGTATTTCCTCCTCGAGTTCCTGTGGGACTAAGGTCTCTTTAGTATTATTCCACTCAAAGTCTTCTGCACAGCCTGTCTAAAAACATCCCAGATGGGTTTATGTTCATGCAAACTTGCTATTTTGCTAATTGCTAACTCACTCTTGCTGTCTGCTTATTGAGCTTAATCCCTTGAACTCCAGGCTTAGACTTTTCAGCTCCTATGAGTTAGGGGTGAAAAATAACATGTTATTTCCAATGTGAGAAATTAGGCCACGATAGCACTGGCACTGTGCCCAGGAAATGCCACTGCTCATAAAGGAAGGGTAGGGGTGTTCAAACTAGGGGTGGCTGATATGGTGATATTGTTATTGTTATAAACTGGTGAAATTAACATCACAAATCTAAATGTCATTACTTCTATAACACACTGAACAACTGCATGTATCATAAAAGGGCAAATTTAGTTAAACCAGTAGGCCCTGTTCATACCATATTAAGATCACTCTCAAGTGATCAGATAAAAAAATGGACAACAAGCTGTCCAGTTGTGTGGGAAGGTTTAGGCACCCCTGGTCAAATGACACGCTATATGGACAAAAGTGTTGGGACACACCTGTCAGGGTTTGGGCCAGGCAATGTCACTGAAGTCCCTGCGAAATGGAGAAATGGTCAGGCGTCCCAATACTTTTGTCCATATAGTGTATGTTTTGTTATTTGTGAACGGAAGTTAAAACAGAAGTTAAAACAGGTTCTGCATCGAACTCACTTAAATATGACACACTTCTACAAACACTAAAGCACAATTAATATAATGAAAAACTGAAAAAAGGTGGCATGGGCAAAAGTTATTAGGGATCACCAAGCTTATTTAACTCATTAAGCCTTAATTCAAGTCAGGTGTAAATAATTTCAGATAGATGATGACAGATGAACTCCTCAGATCTGTCAGGGGGTCTAAACAACTGACTGGGGATCTGAAACTTAGGATAATTGAGTCTTACAAAGCAAAACTATAACATATATTGAACCAGTTCCTGATAGTAGTTGTCACTGTCTGAAATGTTATTAGGAAATGGACATAAAAAAGAGAACTGTCGAAGTCAAAGCAAGATCTGGAAGACCAAGAAAAATATCTCTGGAAAAACTGTTCGTAGACTGGTCAGGAAAAATAAAACCCCCTCATCACTGCCAAGGACCCACAGGAAGATTCATCTGGCACAGGAATAGTGCAGTGGTAATATACAAACATCATCTACATTTAAGGGTCATCAGAAGGTGATTCTCCTCACAGTGTCTGAAGTGTGCACCGCAACAATTCTATAATTTTATCATCAAGTACTGGTAGTTTGGATTTAAGTGCTGTGGTCCGATTCTCCCTTTGCCTACAATCACTAAAGGCATATTTGGGGAAAAAGGAGAAGCACTTCAATGAAAAGACACACTGCCAACTGCTAAGCATCAGGGTGCCTCTATTTTGCTTTGGGCCTGTGGTGCAGAAAGTGTTGTGGGGATAGAAGGAAGAAAAGATTCCTCTAAATATCGACAAAATCAAGAAGCAAATATCTCACAGTCAAAAGTTGTGCACATGCCACATTGTTTTGTTTTTTTTAAATCACTTTTTTCAACATGTAAATAATCATTTTTGAGCTGAATGTGTAGTAAATGTACATATTAAATATATAGTAACTGTACATGTTGAATGTATAGTAACTGTATATATTGAATGTACAGTAACTCTACATATTGAATGTGTAGTAACTGTATATATTGAATGTACAGTAATTCTACATACTGAATGTGTAGTAAATGGACATTTTGAATGTATAGTAATTGTGCATATTGAATGTGTAGTAACTGTACATATTAAATATGTAGTAACTGTACATATTGAATGTGTAGTAAATGCACATATTGAATGTATAGTAATTGTGCATATTGAATGTATAGTAACTGTATATATTGAATGTGTAGTAACTGTACATATTGAATGTATAGTAACTGTACATATTGAATGTATAGTAATTGTGCATATTGAATGTATAGTAATTGTGCATATTGAATGTGTAGTAACTGTACATATTGAATGTGTAGTAACTGTACATACTGAACGTATAGTAATTGTACATATTGAATGTATAATAACTGTACATATTGAATGTGTAGTAACTGTACATATTGAATGTATAGTAATTGTGCATATTGAATGTATAGTAATTGTGCATATTGAATGTATAGTAATTGTGCATATTGAATGTGTAGTAACTGTACATACTGAATGTATAGTAACTGTACATATTGAAAGTATAGTAACTGTACATATTGAATGTGCCACTTATTCATAACCACTGAATGCAAGCATTAAACTCTTCAGACGTCTGGTTCCTATCATGACCACTGTGAATAGCTTTGACTCAATAACCTCCTCAGGAATGGAGCATTTCACTCTCTCACCATGGCTGCCAGGTCTTTTAGCTATGCATCATGCTTTTGTCCAGTTTTATGCCAAAATGAATACTTGCCCCCTTTTTGTTAATTTGTTCATGCCCATAATGAACAATTATTTACAGAAATGAAGGGTTTCTCCGTATTTAACCTCTTTTTGTGCCATGACACTGTGAAAAGCACAAATAAAATGAAACATTTATTTCAGAAATCTAATGTGCAGAGTTGTGTTATATTCAGGTTTGTTCCATGCAGGTGAGGCGTCAGCTTCTTTTCACTTAAAAAACAACAGAACCTGTAATTTGACAAGTTTTCTCCTCCCGTCAACACCTAGGATCAGATTTCAAGTCACGCACCTTTAGGTGTGAACAAAGCAATAGAAAGCCTGTAACCAACGATACTGAATGTATAGTAAAGGCATAAACTGCATGCTAACATGTAGCAGGATGGGTGTCAGACCACTGTCCCTTTTTTATCGGTTGTTTTATCTACATAGTTTTGTAAAATTAAAAAAGTAATTACATAATTACATAATTACATAATTGCATAATTACTTGCTATGTTCTAAAATGTACTCTTGTTTTGCTGGTGCATTTGAAAATTCCAGCTTTTTTGCAGACTAGTGTTATACATTGTCTTAAAGTGTCTGATGTCGTGATGTTATGTTTTTGTCATATTGCTCCCCGTACTGTAAATTATTCGGTAACTACTATGAAAGAAAAGAAAAAAAATGTTAGTTATGAAGTTATGAGAGGAACTGAAAGGTATGCACCCGTACAGATTAAGGGTTAAATAATTACAGTTTGAAAATCAGACCCACACACTCACTGCCAGTGTCAAAACACACCAATTCCAAAATTCTCCACATCAGACTCATGACATAACGCAGCTGACACAGTCTGATGCAATGGGGCTGAGCTGATATCTTGCGCAATTTCTTGTGTTTGCCGTTTTAAATGTCAAAGTCACACATTTTTCATTTTTAAAGGGCTGGCTGTGGTTCAGCTATGGCTAACCTCCAACACCGCACAGAGGCCTATTGTCAGAGCGCATCCTCCAGAAAGTGCATGGGAGATCTGAAGCACAGGCGAAATAGCACATCCAAGGTAAGTATGCCATCCCTTGTAAGGGCAGGTAATGTATGAACAGGACTATGAAGTCTGAGTGAGTCAACTCATGCCTCAAGGCCTTCTTGCGAATGCTAGAATTCTCTTCAGCGTAGATCCCCTTGATGTGGCATCTCAGAATACTATTTCATAACTTGGCCTGCAGGGCACATACCTCTGAAAGACACACTAATGGATATTTCTAATAGAAAACTTTTTGCCACTGGGGTTGAAGTCTGTACGTTCTTGTACAACTACAATATGTAAAAAGTATTGAGACGCCTGACCATTACACCAACAGGGACTTTAATGACATTGCATTCAAATACATAGACTTTAATATGGAGTTGGTCCCCCTTTGCAGCTAGAACAGCTTCCACTCTTCTTGGAAGGCTTTCCACAAGATTTTGGAGTGTTTCTATGGGAATTTGTATCCATTCATTCTGTAGAGCATTTATGAAGGCCAGTCAAGTTCTTCTACACCAAACAATTCCAACCATGTCTTTATGCAAGCTCCATAAAATAAGGGGCCTAGCCCAAACCCTGAAAAAGAAGTGTGCCCCTATACTTTTGTCCATATAGTGTATGAGGTGCAAATTTATTCTAGGATAGTCCCGCTGGAGACTATGTCCATAATTATGAGCAAAAAAATGCATGATCCACCTCAGCCAATCACATCTCTCTACAGCTATGAAAGGTTGTAAGCACCAAATGCAATAGTGGGGGAATTCTTGAATTTTTTTAAAAGTCATTCGGAGTGGTTTTGATGTGACAGAGCTTTGTGGAGAAACTTACAAACTCACATTTATGTACAATGTTAGTCTTTATTTATAATGTGATGTTGCCAAAGATAAAATAGTAGTAAATCTGAAAAAAATAACTGTTTTCTTGGGGTCCTGTTTTTTCCATACAACATCCTGCATGTACCTCTCTGCTATAAATGTACCTCTCTGCTATATTTTAAAAACATGCATACGCCAAAAACCCTCTCAAAACTACTATAAAACAATGTTTTAGGTCTCAGGCAGCATATTTTCTCTAATGAAGCTTTTAGAAGCATTAAACTCCTCAGACATCTGGTTCCTATCACCACCACTGTGAACAATTCTGACTCAGTAAGCTCCTCCAGAATGGAGTATTTCACATCTAAACAATGACTGTCTTTGTTTACACCTTAGGCACTCAATTATGTAGAAATTACAGAAATGGTGGAATTCTCCTTCAGAAGTAAATCACATTTTATTTGAAATAGTTAAAATATTACCTAATTTACAGTTTTCTCTTTACTCCAAAGAGATCAGCCAAGACATTTTTGTTCATGCTGTGAAGTTTCCTTCTTTATATTTGTACTGAGCCAAATGTAGCAAACAGATAATTAAAGCTTATTTTCTACCTTCTAGCATCATGCAAACCGCACATTTAAAACATCACCCACTTCAATCAAACCAGGTCCGACCATTAAGTAATCTCAAATAGACTTGCTTACGTGGTTTCTACCACTGTATGACACACTTTTATCTATAAGAGTACGGATGAAATTCAGGCCTCACAATATCTTTTAGCTATGCAACCCCCTTACTGTTAATTCCTTCATGCCTAGACGATATTTTCACTATGTATATGTGTACACTGTGGACCCCAGCTGTGCTTGTATATGGTTGAGATTACAATAAATTTGACTTTGACTCTGATAATAAATGATTATTTACAGAAGTAGAGAGTTCCTCTGTATTTTGTCCTCTTGTTTGTACCATGACACTATGGAGGAAAGCACAAACAAAGTGAAACATTTATTGTCTGCTCATTTCAGATGGCTGGTAATTAGGCATGTTGCCATTGCTTGGAGTAACACTGCTTTAAATGGCATAACGGATCTGGCTGGGCAAAAGAGAGGGCACCCAACAGCAGGTTGGGTAGCGTGCCAGCCCGAGACATTCATGTGCCAACGATGTAGACAAAAAAGGGCGAATGGGCACAGGGCTGGGCACAGGGCCAGCAAGACTGAAGGGGTTTCGTAGTGTGTGTGTGTGTGTGTGTGTGTGTGTGTGTGTGTGTGTGTATGTGTGTGGGAGGGCAGGCACACGTCTCGTAAAGGAGGTGTTCTTTGGGGACACACTGGACAAAAAGCGGACACAAGGCCAGGGCTGTGCTCTCTCCTCCCCCTCAGGGCTGCAGGGTTCTCCTCTGAGAAATGGCCAGCTCTCTTTGGGCGGCGCAGCAGCTGCTGATGGCCGTTGGATTAACTTTGTTTCGACTCCTATTCAAGGGCCAGCTGTAAAATGGCGGTTAAAGCGTTCTCCTTTCAGTCAAAAGAAACTACGTCTACCTCGAGATGAAATGTAATTGCAGAAAGAGCAACACTGAAACGTTTCACTGCAGTTTATGTGGCTTTCATGGGACAAAACATTTCATACATTGAGGTTTTTGGTCATTACTGTAATTTTTCTCAAATTACTTAAGTACTTAAGTGCCATTACCTAAATGCAAAGTTACAAATGAACTAGAAGGATTGAGCAGCTTAAGCAATTTCCTGATACTGATAGAGTTATCAGGTGGTTTCTGAGATGCTGCTAGGCCGCTTCTATGATGTTTTAGAGGTAGTTGCTGTGGAATTGTTTATCTGTTTCTATGGTATCTAAGGTGGTTGCTATCCTATGTTATCATGTGTTCTTGCTGTAGTGATGCTAACCAATTCCTTTGGCATTCCAGGTGCTTGACTGAGGACTGCTAAGTGGGTGCACTGGTGTTCCAGGTGATTGCTAGGGTGCTGAAAGACAGCTGCTATTTTCTCCCAGGTGGTTGTTATAGTTGGTATGGTATCCCAGGTGATTGCTATGATATCCCACATGGTTAATAGGCTGTTGCTCGTGTACTTGTATTATGGTGATATATGTAAGGCACACAAACTTTCACCTACATAGATATGGTTGCCATGTAAAAAATGAACTTCTAATCTGAGCAGTCAAAAAGCTAATTACAGCTAATGCTGTATTGACCGGTTTGAGTCTGTACTTCTGATTTTCTTGTCAAGAAACTTAAAAAATGTGTAGCAATGAAAATGAGTTTTTCTTCTTTGGTTTTGTGTATGAACAACAGAATTAAATGAAAAGAAAAGGCCTCCCCTTTCACTTACGAACACAAGTGTTCACACATGTTCACCATAATTTCACAGCTTGATTCAAAGAGTTGCTATGTAATCAATATAAAATCACACCCCGCTTTTGTTTTGAGCCAGTGATGTTATAGATAACACTGTTAGCATTCACACTGCATAATTAATGTCATTAGACTTTCAGTTTGTTTGTAAAACAGCCCCCTCGGATCATCTTTTGGAGCGCACAGGGCACTGCATGAATTTATACCCATATTTTTTGCAGAATAAGCGTCCCAAAATGGTAGCGTTAGCATCTGTCAGTTTAAAGCCACCCTCTAATTAAAACCTTTCAGTCGCTCACAGTGGTTTTGCTGCACAAGCAGCAGCCGCACACACAGCTACTCTTTCATCTGCGCCTCACCTTTGATACCCAGCTTAGCAGGGAGGAAATAAAGAAGAGGGGAAAAAAGAACAGCCCGAACTCTGTTCTTCTGCCAAAGAATGTGCACTAAAACAGGAAGTGCAATCAGTCCCCTCCAAGCACACTTCCCAGTTCAAAGGTAGCGAGGAGAGTCCAGTCTACTTAGTGAGGGGATTGTTTTTAACGGGTGGATTCTTCAGGGTCTTCTCCATGTTTAAGGGCTCAGCTGGTGTGCCAGTAATATTCCACTTCCCCACACATTGACAGAGGTGTTATCTTTACTGTTGTGTGCAAGTTTCTACCTGCTTGAGGGCTAGGAGGAAGTAGAGAGCAGATACACCAGCTTTCACCTTGACAGAGCAAGAGGCCAACGTGGGAGTGAAACTAATACTTGGTTTGTTCCTCTCTGGGCAAGAGCAGAGCTCTATAATTTGTATGCAAGAATAACAGTAATACTCATAACTTGATATCTGTTATTAGGTTTTGCTCAAATGGTAATAACTTTTCATGGTGGCCACGTGGTTCGCAATAAGATGCACGGTTCATTATTATAGGCTTAAATATGTTTACTCAAGAAAAACTAGGCCATCAAATTACCGTCAGGAAGTGCAATCAGTCACATGAGATTGTCTGACTCAGGCCATGATGTGCTGCCAGTAAAGGCACATTGTGATTGAAGAAAGCTTCTTATCATCAATAGAGTCAACAGTTAAGGGGTCCAAGCATTTCTGCTTTGTGCCCTGTGACCTTTTCTGTCAAGTTTAGACATATGCGCTTTACATGGAGCCATTTGTCAGCCCAACTCCATTGGTGACAAATTTTGCTTGCGTGACAAATAATCAACCAAGTTTGGTGTCAGTTGGATCGGTTATAGCGTTAGTTTTGGTAAGGATGCATGACACTCACACTTGTGGCAGTCAGGTTTGTCTGGAGTTGTGAAAACACCTTCATAAGTTTCCATTTTCTGACTGAGATCAATCAAGTTTGGTCAGAAGAATGGTCTCGTGTATATAACACTCAGACATAGGATTAAAATCACCAGCCTAATATTGTGTAGGTCCCCCTTATGCTGCCAGTACAGGTCAGACCCATCGAGGCATGGACTCTACAAGAACTCTGAAGGTGCGCTGTGGTATCCTGTAGGTCCTGTAAGTTGTGAGGTAGGGACTCCAAGGACCAGACTCGTTCATCCAGCACATCCCACAGATGCTTGATAGGAAATTTGGCCTTGACATTGCCAGTTCACTGGGTGTCCTACCTTGGAACACTTCTGAAAGGTACTAACCACTGTATACTGGGAACACACCAGAAGACCTGCTGTTTTGGAGATGCTCTGACCCAGTTGACTTTCCATCACAATTTAGGTTTTGTCAAAGTTGTTCAGATCCTTATGCTCGCCATTTTTCCTGCTTCCAACACATCAACGTCAAGAACTTACTGTTCACTTACTGCATAATATATCCAAAACCTTGACAGCTGCCACTGTAATGAGATAATTAGTGTTATTCACTTCACCTGTCAGTGGTTTTAATGTTGCAGCTGTGTTTTGGGTCAATTGTAAATAATTCAAACAAAGAATCAATATTTTTGACACCGTGTCCAAGGGGCAAAATCCAGCCTCTTGTGTCTGATGTCATTATGAGTATTCTGATACCCTTTTTAGGATTTGTAGACTTGCTGTAAGATCGCCAAGTGAATTTTTGTGAACCGACTACTACACAAGGGACCCTAAAAAATATATTTGTAATACTGTCTAAACTCTACTTTGTCAACCAATAGTGGCATTTGCAGCATAGGAACCTGGACACCAAAATTGCTTTGCATATGCTTGCAATATACATGTTTACAAATAACCTTTATCATTCATTTAAATGTTATAGTGTCAAGTTGGACCCTAGATGTGACATTTTGACTACCTTAATCTAGAAGTTGCTACAGAAAAACACTATCAAAAACAGTAGAAACTGAATTCCAGCCAGGTTTCACTTGTGGAGCTTTCCCATGGTGACCACAGGACAGATAAAATGGGTCACACCTGTGATAGTGTGTCTGGCCTTAAGTACACTCAATGCTTGAATTCTGATAATGTTATCTGGTAATGGTTTGAGCTTCAATGTGTGTCAAACCCACAGGCTATTTGATTCACCTCTGATTTGTTATTGTCATAAATTGTTAGTTTGTTATCAACGCTGCGACACCAATACGTCGTCATGTTTAGTCTGATTATTTAGCCACATGAATTTTACTTTTATACGGTAAACAAACTTCAGGCTCAAAGTTCATTCATCCTTCGCTGCCTTCAGTGAATCATTAAAGTGACTCATTGTAATGAGTCATAGGTCCTTTTGCAAGAAACTTGTTTAATGTAGCCTCAAAATATATGTCTTATACTAGTTACTCCTAGTACAAGCAAAACCTGCAAACTGCACAAGTGCATTTCATTTCTCATACAGCTACAACAAACACAACTGCTAATACCACTAGTGCAGCTACTACAACCACTTCTACTAGTGCTGTCACTACTGCTACCACTACTACTACTAGTAGTAGTGCCACTGCTACCACTACTACTATTGCTACAACTAATAGTGCTGTTGCTACTGCTGATACTACTGCTACTACTAGGGGGGAGCTGGTGGCCTAGTGGTTAGGGACCTGCCCCTAGAATCGGAAGGTTGTGGGTTTGAATCCCACGGCTGCCACTGAGGTACCCTTGAGTAAGGTACCGTCTCCACACACTGCTCCCTGGGTGCTGCATTCCTGGCTGCCCGCTGCTTCACTTGGAGAATGGGTTAAATACAGAGAATGATTTTGTGCTGTTCACACTGTGTGCTGTGGTGTGTTCACGTATGACAAATGGTCACTTTACACTTACTGCTACTAGTGCTGCTACTACTGCTACTGCTGCTGCTTCTAATAGTGCTAGTACTACTGCTAGTACCACTACTAATAGTGCTGCTACTACTACCACTCCTAGTACTCGTAGTGCTGCTACTGCTGCTACTCCTCCTCCTGCTACTACTAATAGTGCTGCTGCCACTACTGTTACTACTAATAGTGTTACTACTACCACTACTACTAATAGTGCTGCTACAACTAATACTACTACTAATAGTGCTGCTAGTACTGTTACTACTACTAAAACTACTACTAATAATGCTGCTACTACTACCACTACTACTAAGAGTGCTGCTGCTACTACTACCATTACTACTACTACTAATAGTGCTGCTACTAATAGTGCTACTACTACTGTTACTACTAATAGTGCTACTACTACTTTTACTACTAATAGTGTTACTACTGCCACTACTACTGCTACTATTAATGGTGCTACTACTACTGTTACTACCAATAGTGTTACTGCTACGATTACTACTACTGCTACTACAACCACAAGTACTGCTGCTACCACCACTGCTACTACTAATACTACTAGTACAATAACTACTACATCTGCTACTACCATTACCAATATTACTGCAACAAATACTACTGCTACTACTAGTACAACAACCAGTACTACTGCTACCACCACCACTACTGCTACTGCTGACACTACTGCTGCTACTAGCGCTACCACTACTACTACAAAAACTACTAATGCTATTACTAGTATTACTGCCACAACTACTGCTACTGTTTATAGTATTTATTGTAATTAATTCAGTATTTCACTTGCAGCTCCAAAAGAACAGGCCAGCAAAGCATAGTCATTCCATGCATAAAAGATGCAGTGGGGCCAAGAGCACAGCATGATGCCATCCATGCTTTTGTCTTTGAAGGCCTCTTTTTACAGTAATAATGTTCTGCTGGTGTATGTTATATAAGGGGCATGATCTGCCATTGGCTCTGTCCTTAGGGTTAGGGTTAACTGTTTGTTGCATCTAAGTGATTTTATTTGTTCCCGATCAGTGCCAACTGGGCAACCCGGTGAAGACTACATCAACTCACTAATTATAGTGTTAGTAAAGGGTGGTTGTTATGCTTTCACTGATTGCAGCTAATTTAACTCTATCCTTTAGAAGTGGTAATAAAAGCACAATTTAATTTGATCATGAATTCTCATTCAAAGCTGGCTGATAAAGTGTAAATTCTAAACTTTCAATATAACATTACTTTTTTTTTTACTGTGGTTTTATACATTATATATATATGTGTGTGTATAATATAT
>JBBPCZ010161478.1:0-17535 GCA_037974445.1 Brycinus macrolepidotus
CTCGGGTGCGCGCGCTAAGTGAGACTATGCAAGTCTGTCTTGAATTAGCCTTGCTTGGAAAAGCCTGAACTGCGTTACTGGAACGACTTGAGGCTTAACTGGGAGATGGCGCTAATTTGAGTCTCACTTTTTCGGGGGAGTCTGGCTTTCGTTAGCTACTTTCATGGAATACCCCCCAGGGGCCTGTTGAGTCAGAGTTAACTTACCATGGTCTGTGCGCGGGGTGCGTTCAACAGCGCAAATCACCGTTTCGAATCACGGCGCGATCACCGTACTTCACGCAAGAAGAATGTATGATCATCATGCAAGGCTACGAAGAGCACAAATCAGTGCTGCAGTGCAAGTCCGACACCACAGCCGCTAACAAAGGCAGGCAGGCTTGTTGGCAATGTATTGCTGACTGAGTAAATGCATAAATACATGTGCACTGTCTTATGTTCTTAGTTGAGTATTATTTATTAGACTATTTAAATGTTGTCTGGAAATTAATAAAACACTTTAAATAAATGTAGAGGTATATAGATGTGTCACATGTCAGAAGTGGGCCTTTTAATTAATTTAATACCCCAGTATAATTTAATCCCAGTAAAGTGCAATTACTGGGAAGTTGCTCAGTATGTAATCCTGTGTTAACAATAACTGTATTAACATTTCAGATGCAATAGAACTGGGAAGCGTACTTGGCTGCAAATGAAGATGAAATACAGAAACATCATTTCAAGTGGTAGGCTCATGTATTAATAGTTAATGCAGTAATATTTCTACTCATTATGAGGGATGTAGTGTGTCTAGGCTCCAATTAATAGCTTGTTTCTATGTTTTACAGCCAATAAGAAAAAAGACTGGTGCGAAGGCGACAGGTGGAGGGCCTCCTGAAGATTTCACGCCTCCAGAGGAATTGGCATTGGCCAACAATAGAGGGAGGCCCATTATGGGGGGGTAGAGGGAGGCGTCCAGTCGGACCCAGGTGGCACAGGAATGTCCACCCTTTATGTGCAGGGTAATATCACAATCACTCTGTACAGTGTGTAAATCTGTGCAGTCATAACATTCCATTTCACGTGTTGTGTTCAGTGGAGGGGGAGAATATTGAGCTGCTCCAGCCACCTGCAAAGCCCAACATCTGTGATCCTGAGGTACAGCTGAGCAATTGACAGGAGGATGTGGATGATGAAACACTGACAGCTGATTCACCGTTTTTGCCTATGTAGGCTGGAACAGACAATGTGCGCAGTCGGTACAAGCACATGCTCAAGCTTGACTGTGCTGAAAACAAAATTTGAAATAAAAAAAAAAACTAAAGCTTGAAATTGAGAAGCTTGAGCATGAAAAGAAGGTATTGCCTGTCTTTCATCAATATGTGTGTGCCATCATTGAATTTTCAGTTTCCATTTGTCGGAGTGGGAGCAAATAAATAAAGACAAGACAAAACTTCAGTGTGTTCATAATTTGTATCTTTTTTTTTTAATAAGTGAAAAACTGCTGTGTGATGGCTTTCTCATCACAGCACGCCCTGTGGGGTGGTTGAGAGTCAAAGGATCAACCATATTCGGGGGCATAGGCATCAGGACTGGGGTCTTTTCCCTTCTGATGGTGGCGATGTTGTATAGAACCACACATGCTGACACTACCTGACAGGCCCTCTCTGGCTTCACACATAGCCCCTTCAGGCACGCAAAACGAGCCTTCAAGATTCCAAAAGTCATTTCAATCCTGCCCCTCGTGTTGGCATGAGCTGGTGATCACATCTCATCTAAGGATTGAAAGTCATTAGCTCATTTTGCTATTGTAACATCAAAGTCATGTTCACATAAGACAATCCGGAATAAAAGTTGTGCCACAGTGTTAAACAAGGACATAATTTGCATCAGGGCAGACCAGTAGCCTATGTGGGGTGAGAAAAGGACTGAAAACTTGTCAGAAAAAGGGGTAAGAAATGTAAGAGACCCTCTAGACAGTACATTAACGTCATAACAAATTTGGATTAAGGATGAGGCTAATAAAATACAAATCACCACCTCATGTGGATCCAATAAGTAGAGAGAAGGTGAACTTAAGGACATCATGTAGTCCATAGTTCATATATCAGATCAAGTAAGATATGATGAAAGATACCTGTACATTCACATAATCGCCCTCATGCTCTCCCAGGGGTGCCCTGATAGGTATGTGTGTGCACTCCAATTACCCTTGGAAATCATGTGGGAAATTTTGTTCAGTTTAAGCCTCACTTCGCCTGTGCAAATAGACTATTTTACAGTAAAAATAAAGATAAAAATAAAACAATTTAATAAAAATTACAATAAAGATTCTGCTGGTCTCTAAAAACCCTCACCCTGCGGAGAGAGCCCCTCACGATTCGGTCGCCCATGTCCCGCTGATCTTCCAGGCATGCCTTTGGCTGCGGAGAAGTGGTGTGTGGAGGGCGGGCTTACGCTAAACTGCGACTTAAGTAAGAACATATCCTGGTCGGAGCAGGATTGAGATGCTGCGTAAATTGCCATGGCAACATACCTCGGGTCGAACCTATTCATCTTTCGTAGTACGGGTTACTCATGAAGTTATGTCTCATGTGACTCTCGAGTTACTCTCGAACTTAGTGTGATAAGCCAGTAATCGCGCTTCGTAGTACAGGCCCCTGGATGAACTGCTGTCCGTAAGTTATCTTATGGTTAACTAAATCTTACTGCTAAAACCTTGTAGCTCAGCTACATGTTTTAAGAGTACACCATTGCTAATTATGGTTTAAAGTAGCTAGCTGGGCCAAATTAGCACCAGCAAACACCCAATCAGTCAGACAAACATCCACATAAGCATACCCCTGTACATACACACAAACAGGTAACACAATGGGAGTAGGTGGTAAGAGGTCATCATATAAGATGTACAATTCTGGCAACATGTGAAACCCATGCCCATGCCTCCCTCCCCTGTATTACAGGAACGGTCTCTGTGACAAGGTGGTTTAGGTCGATTTAGGTTAGGTCCCGTGACCATGAAAGTGCTTAAAATGCATTATTTTGAATGTGGTTTTCGGAGTGGAAATGTTTGAAAATGCAACGGTATCGTGACCATATTCACAGAGGTTAAACATATTCATAAACTCTTCATAAATCTTACTTTGTAAGTGATTTAATATAATTACTTATATGCTGCACATAGTTTTCTACTAGATGTGATGTGGATAGTGATTGAGTGTTAATTGGCAGCGTAAAAGTAAACAGTGTAATAGTTTTTTATTTAATATGAATTAACTTTGTCAAACTTTGTTGCATGTTTCAGTAAAAATGCTGGTTCAGGTGAGGCACAAACAGCAGCAAAAGTATGTGAAGTTGGATGAGGTTGAAGGGCAGTTTGACTTTCAGCAATTCCATGAAAAAGGTAATTTTACATTCATAACTAGAAAATACTTAAATAGTTGACTGCTATTTCTTTTGGAGTTCTATTTAATGTTTTCTGTAACAGTTTTTGGGGACAAGCAGTTGATAAGGGAATAAAAAATGCACATTTACTGTGGCAGAATAGATTTAGTGTTAACACTTATTGCAACCAGTGCTGGCATCAAATGCATATTCATTTTTATCTTATTGTCCTTTCCAGTCATTGAGAGATTTTGCCATAATTTCATGCTACAGGGACAGAAACTGATGTTGAAATAAAACTTGTTAGACAAGGGAATGTGGTGGTGAGTTTTTTGTGATGATGGTAAGATTTAAAGCTAGCCACACTGATGCACTTTACCACCTACAGAACAACATTTTTACATTTTTTTCCTATTCCTTTAGAATTCTCTGCATCTTCAATGTCTTCTGCTTCTGAGTTGTCTGATTTAAACTTCGGCTCAACTGGATCAACTGTCAATGAGCTAGATGAAGTCCCTAGCAAGAAACAGAGAATTGAGGATCGTGCATTGTCTTCTAAACAGGTTTTAACATGATTGTCTTCTGTTTTTATTTACTCAGTTTTACTCTGTCTCTGAAAAAGCAGTTTATTAACATATTTTGCGTTCTCATACTTTTGTTTATTAGTTGATAGATGCACTAAGAAGCAAGTCCGGTGGTGAAGAAGTACTACAGGAGTACCAAACAACAGAAACCTAACAGATGCCACAAGAAGACAAATGGTTAACATTCTGGTGAATCACATGATTGACAATCATGGGTTGGTGTGTGTTAATAATCTTTTATATGTGCCAAATAACTAAATATCCATTGTGAAGATTTAGTTTACTAATTTAATCTACTTCTCAGGCTCCATCCCTCCAAAGCAGTCAAAGAAGAGTATGCTCTTGGAATAGTTGCGCTCTTCCCCTCACTAAAGGATCCGTATACCAAGAAAGACAATGTAATTGTGTGATAGTCTCATTGCATACTTGTATATACATTGCATATTGTTATATGAATCTGTGCAAGGCATTCACATTTGAATTTTCTGAGATTATGAGCCATGTCTTATAACATATTTCATGTTCTTTTACTTTCAGGGACACTTCTATGATGCTTCAAGTAGCACAGGTTACATATCTTGGCAAACAGCTCTACTGACTTTTCTCCTGGAGGCCCAAATGTCCAAAGGATGGTTACTGTTGAAGGGCAGCTTGAGGGTGATGCGGAGAAGCCATCTCTTTGCTCAACCAAACCACAGACAGATCCCTGATTTTTCAAAAGATGAGAGAGACTTTTCAGTATGGTCAAAATCTTGTTCATGACTCTGATAGAACTGCTGATACCCTCTCCACTTTCCCAAGATTCCTGGATACAAAAAGAACTGGTAAATTTAAATTTTTAATTAAATGTTTAGAATCGCTTGACATTTGTGGTACTACAAGTTTGTAGTACTAGTTTAATGTCTTCTTTCTTAAAGGTGGATCAAGATTTCACTCTCCTATTTGATCAAGACACATCCTCCAGGCTGCTTAAAAAATGGGATGTGTTCTTCAAGCCAAATGTCATAAAAGAGGCAAAGCGGCTCACTTCAACACTAGAGTTGTGTTGCTTGCTGCAGTCAGCAGAAAGTCTCCCAGGAAGTGATCTTCATGAGGCAGCAAGTACTACAGTTACATTACTACATGAAAATTAGGAAACAAGCATCTATGAGTATTCTACCAGAGTCTTTGATTCTGCGCTTCACTGACAGTTAATCTGATATTTTGAATAAATATTATGTATTCCTCCTTGTTCTCATTCAATATGAAATTGTTTCTATTAATTCTTGTGAATGTTTCCACTCAGCATACAAACAAGAAATGGCTTCACTGTTGTTGCTGTTGTATCTCCTTCCACCACCTCCTGGAGGACCCAAGTTTCCCAAAATTAGTCCGTGACAGAGGGGAGAGAGACCCCAATGATCTTTTCGGCTGTCCTCACAATCCTTTGTAGAGTCTTGATCCGAAACATTGCAATTCCCATAGCAGGCTGGGATGCAGCTACAGAGAATTCTCTCTGTGGTCCCTCTGTAGAACATGGTGAGGATTGAGGGTGGAAGGTCCGCTCTCCTCAGTCTCCACAGGCAGTACAGACACTGCTGGGCTTTCTTGGTGATGGAGCTCGTGTTGAGGGTCCACATGAGGTTCTCCGTGATGTGAACACCAAGGAACTTGGTGCTCTGGACAATCTCCAACGAGGAGCCGCCGATGCTCAGCTGCATCCGCAAAGCCACCAGCATTGTGGATGACCCCACTCACCCCTCACACACTCTCTTCTCCCCCCTCCCATCTGGCAAAAGGTTTCGTAGCATACAGGCCTCTGCTGCCAGAATGGAGAACAGTTTCTTCCCTCAGTTTCTGACTCCTCAACCGGAACTGAAACTAAAAACTGTCCCCCCTGCCCCCACACACAACTACTCAGACTTTAATTAACTGTGTAAATACGCATCTATTTATTACACTGCACATTTTCTGTCCTGTTGCTGCTATATTTGCACATCATATTTATTGCTGTTTAACTCTGCATTTTTGCACATAACAACTTCTGCATTTTTGCACACACAACTCTCACTGCTAGGCTACAGTGCCTGTCAAAATACTGTATTCATCCAGACTTTAGCTATCGTTGATTGCACTGAATGTTTACACTTTACACTTTACTTTACACTTTATGTTGTCTTGTCTTGTCTTGTCTAATTGTATTGTTGAGTGGGTGAGTGGGGTCATCCACAATGCTGGTGGCTTTGCGGATGCAGCGTGTGATGTAATTGTCCGTTTGTGTTTCTTGCACACTTTTGTGTCCTGTTTGCACTTGTGGTCTTGTGCTGTTCTGTTCTGTTCAATGGTCCTGGAGGTACGTTATCTTATTTCACTGTGTACTGTTTGTGTATGGTCGAAATGACAATAAAACCTACTTGACCTGACTTGACTTGATTGTGGGCAGGATGATGTTGAAGGCACTGGAGAAATCAAAGAACATGATTCTCATTGTGCTCCCAGCGTTCTCCAGGTGATAGAGGGAATAAGGTAGGAGGTGGATGACAGCATCATCTACCCCAATGCTAGGCTGATAGGCAAACTGAAGTGGGTACAGTGGTGAGCTCACCATAGGCCGAAGCTGAGCAAAGGCCAACCGCTCAAGGGTCTTCATCAGGTGGGATGTCAAAGCCACCGGCCTGTAGCTGTTGAGGTCCTTGGGATGTGGGGTCTTCGGCACTGGTACCACACAAGATGTTTTCCAAAGCTGTGGTACTCTCCCCAGCTTCAGGCTCAGGTTGAAGATGTGCACCATTACCCTACACAGTTGATCTGCCCAGGACTTGACAACCCTTGAACTGATGCCATCTGGACCTGCTGCCTTCCTAGCATTGATCCTCCTCAGTTCCCTCCTAACCTGGATGGCTGAAATAGAGAGGCTGGAGCAGGGTGATTGTGTGCTGGAAGTCATGGTTTAGGGGGGGAGCAGTGAACATAGAATGTGGCAGAGGTGTAAAGTGTAGAGGAGGTGTGAAGTGTCTGAAGTGATGAATCAAACCTGTTGAAAAGGTGGTTCAGTTCATTTGCCCGTCTCACACCCCACCAGCAGAGAGTTCTGTTCTTTGTGGCCTGAAATGGTTCTAAGGCCTCTCCAAACTCCTCTGACATTGTTCTGCTGGTTTTCCATCCTCTGCCTGTAGTTGTCTTTCCCATCCCTGATCAGTCTTTTCAGCTCTCTCTGCACCTTTTTCAGATCCTTTTTATTTCCTGTCCTGAAGGCCCTCTTCTGCTTGAGGATGGCCTTGATTTCTGGAGTAATCCAGGGTTTGTTTGGAAAGCACTGCACAGTCCTTGTGGGTACGGTGTTATCCACACAAAAATGAATGTAGTCTGTGATGCAGATAACAAGACTGTCAATCTCCTCCCCATGGTCATCACACAGAACTTCCCACACAGTAGACTCAAAACAGTCCTTTAGAGCCTCCTTGGTCTCAACCAACCATCCCTGCACTGTGCGGGTGACTGCTGGCGCCCTGCGTACTAGAGGCTCATACACGGGGACAAGGTGCACCAGGTTGAGATCCGATCTTTTAAGGGGAAGGAGAGGTGATGAACTGTATGCCTCCTTAGTATTGGCATACAGCAAGTCCAGTGTTTTATTGTCTCTGGTGGGACATGTCACATACTGAGTGAAACTGGGCATTGTGGAGTCCAGGGGGGCATGGTTGAAATCACCCGAGATGAAAAACAAGGCTTGTGGATGCTCTGTGTGCAGTCTCCTGACTAGAGTGGAGAGAGTCACAGGCTGTTAGTTGAAGAGGGGACATATGGCATTATCGCAATAACGTGAGAATTCCCTAGGGAGGAAGTATGGTTGCATGCTAACGACTAACAGCTCAATGTCTGTACTTCAGAGTTGTTCTTTCACAGTGATGTGTCGAATGTTACACCATATATCGTTCACAAACACTGCCAGTCCCCCTCCTTTCCTCTTACCGCTCTCCCTCGTCCTGTCTGCTCGCAGCAGCTGGAATCTGGGCAGCGCCATGTTCGTGTCTGGAGTTAGCGGTGTTAGCCAGGTCTCCATTAGCATCATGATGCTACACTGCTGGAATTCAGTCTGGTTGCGGGTTAGTGCCGCTAGCTCGTTCATCTTATTGGGGAGAGGTCTTACATTCCCCATGATGATGGAAGGGAGAGATGGTCTGTATCGTCTCCTTCTCGGGCGACAACGCTTCCTCCCGGTGGGACACTCCCATCTCTTCTTTCTCAGCTCACTGGGGATATCGGATCTGGTCGCTGGGAGCACCGCTGCGGGGGCGCAGCACTAACAGCTGATTCCTAGTGTAAATAATAAAGCCATGCGCCGGGTCTCCAAACATGGGCGAAAAAAGTAAAAAAAACAAAACAGAAATGGCCAAAATTAACACTAAACCGTTGTGCATGATGTTGGATTTTAGCTAAGAGTTATTAAATAAAAAACTAAAGAGAATAAAAATAGGAAAATAAAGAAAGAAGCTCAGAAATGAGCAGAGCTGTCGTAACAGGCTGCCACTTGCTGGGGGCGCCGGAAGTATGGATTGTGGGTGGCTGTGTGAAGCCAAAGGCCAAACCCTCCAGAATTTTGTAATCCATAGCTCTCCATTCAAGACCGGGCAGAGAAAATAATCAGCCGTTAAGCAGACTAGTGCCAGGCAGGAGGTCAATGGGGCAGACATATGGCCAGTGTACTGGCATGAGCTGGGCCTGTTTATTGAAAAACTCTTTGAGGTCCCAACACCTGAGACATATCCAGCATGCTGGGTGAGAACAAAGGGGCAGGAGCCTGGGATTTTGCTGGCAACAAAAATGACCTCTGACATTAGTGGCCCTAAGCCATCACAGACCACATGAACCAGTCACTCCACAGATTGTAACCAGGAGGTCACAGTACTGTTCACATGCTCCAGTACTGTGCATACTTCAGATGGGGTGAGAACATGAGACAGCAGGGGCCGTATTTGTGATTGTCTTAATTTGTTTTGTTTTCAGCCGAAGTTACGATGGATATTAACAATGACTGACACACCTTGCTTGAAATTGGGAAAAAATACACAGATTATACACCAAACCTGCTGAGGGAGATGCTATGCAACCTTCTACAAACACTTCTGTCACCCAGAACAAAGACCAAGGTGGTGAGGCACAGCTGGCTGAAATACAAACACTGCACATGTAAACAAAAGCAAGACAAGCAAACAGATGCTAGTGCCAAGCTAAAGTTTAACCTAGTCCGACCAGCTCTACCATCCATTCTCTCCAATGTTCACTCTCTGGACAATAAAATGGATAGACTACACCCAAACCTTACAGACTTGGCCTGTTACTGAGCCAACAGACAGGCCTCTTTGTCCGGTAAGAGCTGGGGAGGCTATTGTGTGTTTACATAAACAAAGCCTAGAGTACTAACTCCGCTGAAGCGATTTGCCATTGTTCATCATAGAAGGAGTTTTTAATCATAAAGTACTGGCCATTCTATCTGCCAAGAGAATTTACCACAGTGCTAGTGGGAGCTGTGTATTTGTCGTCTAGCTGCAATGCTAACCAGGTGCTAGGCAAGCTATACGGAGCTATCAACAAGCTACAAACAGCGCATCTGGACAGATTTTTTATTGTTGCTGGCAACTTCAAACATGCAAATCTGGAGTCATTCTTCCTGAATTCTATCAGCATATGAACCTTGCTATGAGAGGGAAAAACTGTCTACACTAACAGGAGGCCTACAAATCCGCTGAGCAATTCCTCTGAACACATAATGGTGATGTTATTCCTTTCATACACATCACTGCTGAAATACACAAAATCAGCTATGAAAACCATCAGAATCCGGCCAATTGGAGCCATCCCAGCACTTCAGGACTGTTTTGACTGCACGAATTAGAACATGTTCAGAGAAGCCGCTACCTACAGTGGCTCCATCAGCTTGGAGGAGCACACTGACTCTGTGACCTGGTACCAGAAATTGCACAGAGGATGTTATTGTTTCCAAAACGTGTAACCACAATGAAAAGCCCTTATTCACAGCAAAGGTTCAAGCACTCCTAAGAAAGCAAAATGCTGCTGTCTGGTCAGGGTACAGAGATGCTCTCAGAACATCCAGGGTCAGCCTCTCTCGTGCCAACAGAAAACCAAAGCGAAATTATGCACACAAGTTCCAGAGTCTCTTCCACAACTCCAACAATACAAGTAGCTTATGGGCGGGCATTTGTGCTGTCACTCAATACAAGACAGCATCATGCAGCAGTGATGGAGACACAACATTCCCTGAGGAACTGAACAAGAATGAGAAAAGCCACCCCTTCCACCACCAGCCAGGCCGTCTATCTGCCAACAACCCATGTGAGGTAACCAAGGTCAATCCACAAAAAGCTGCTAAACCAGACAATGTCCCCATGCTCAGAGAATGTGCGGATCAATTGGCTGACATCTTCACAGGCATCTTCAACAAATATGCTTTAAACATGCTTTAAATCCAACCCCCATCATTTCAGTGCCACAGAAATCTATAGTATCTTACCTGAATGACTACAGCCCGATCGCACTAACCTCTATCATCATGAAGTGATTTGAGAGACATCATGGCACACACTGCTCACTGGATCAACTACTATTTGCATATCGCTCAAACAGGTTGACCAAGGATGCCATATCCTCCGCTCTTCACCTCTCCCTATCTCACCTGGACAAGAGACACTTATGTTAGAGCGCTATTCAAAGACTTTGGTTTTGCATTCAACATCACCTCTGTGTGTAACTGGATCATGGACTTTCTGTCAAAGAGGCTTCAGTCCGTCCGTATCGGCAACATTTCTAGCACCATCAGACTGAGCAAAGCAGCTCCTTAAGGCTGCGTACTCCGTCCACTATTCACTCTGCATTGCCACGACAGCATTGCCATACACAGCTCAAACCACATCATCAAGTTTGGTGATGACACAACTGTTGTAGGTCTCATCAGCCAAAATGACAAGTCAGCGTACAGAGAGGTTCAGTAGCTGGCTTTCTGGTGCAGTGAGAATAATCTGCCTGTGAATGTGGACAAAACGAATGCTTGTGGACTCCTCAACTTGCTTTGGCCACATGCCCCTCAGCATCAAGCTACATATTAGAGACAGTAAAGGAGACCAGGTTTCTGGGTTCTACAGGGGCACCATAGAGAACATTCGAACTAACTGCATCTTTGCTTGGTACAGCATCAGTGCTGCAGACCAAAAGAACCTGCAGTGGATTGTTAAAACAGCTGGTAACATCATCGGAGTGTGACTGCTGATTGCTGAGAGAGAGGAATAAACACAGAATGCCAGCGGAAACAGACTGGCCAGCTTGTGGGAGAGCAAAACAAATAAGGAGAACCCCAAGCAAGAGTTAAAAGGAAAGCGTCAAAGCCAAACATGGGGAAGGGCGGAGAAGAGTGAGGTTTTAAACAGAGCATATATTCTCTTGTGTCTTTCCCTTTAATTTTTTTTAACACTCTCATTGTTTGCTCAGGAGAAAGAACCCTGAGATGTGAGCCAAAGAAGCCTCACACACACTTGAAAGTGGCTCAGTAGACTCAAAACAGGTTTCGAGTTGTCTATGGCAGCTTGTAACAAAGATATGTCACAGAGCCACAGAGGTGTACTTCATATAAATAGAGAGTACCACAGGGACCGCTGATGCCAGCTAATTACCACAAAAAGCAGACTTCTGCTCCTCCTGCCGGTAGAACTGGGATCTCCCTCTCCCGGCCAGCCTGTTAATGGCTCCGGCCCAGCTCCAGGATGTGTCCTCACACAGTGTGCATATAGCAACACATTCATCATGTTTATACTTTTCTTAACCACACTCAGAACTAAGGTAATGAGATGGAGAATACATAATTTTACATAATAAACATCATAGCAAGTAAATCAAATATTTGATTATGCTCTCCCTTTGGCAAACAACTCTTCTGTTTCCAGAACAAAAAATATTTATGTAATGTACTGTTACAGTCAATACTCTCATGTAACAGTAATCTAAATAACCATTTATGACACCATTGCCATTCCAATTATCTGAGTTTGCACTTGACTACCAGAGCTAGTGCCCTGTGTACCAAGCTCCCCATAGAGCCCAGCAACACCGTCGAAACCTTTACCTTGATCTCCATCAGCAGTGTTAACAGTTTCATTTCACAGGAATGGTCAGCACTATTTGAATTACTTGAGGCTCCTTATCCCGTTTTTTGTTTGATTTTTGAGTGAACGCGGATTACAGCCCTTCCGCTCCCATGCAACTGTGGCCGTTGATGGTCTCCTCGCACCACTTACGCTCCTCGGCTGCTTTCTGGCCCAACACCTAGAACCCCTAAAATGTCCGGGACTAAGGACCGCTCAGAATTCATGGTACATGTGAGCTGGCCCAGCACTAGGTCTGCTCCTTCATAACCTCCTATAGTGAGGAACAGCTTAAAAACTGCAGCTTGGCATTCTCTCCTTTTGGAGCCATTCTTAATCTGGTAATCTGAGAAAAAGATGTGTGCCTTGTGTGTGCGGAGTTTGCATGTTCTTTTCGTGGTGGCGTGGGTTTCCTCTGGGGTCTCTGGTTTCTCCCACAGTTCAAAGACATGCATGTCAGGTGAACTGGGGATTCTAAAATGACCGTAGGTGTGTGTGTGAGTGAATGGTGTATATGTGCGCCCTGCGGTGGGCTGGCACCTCGTCCAGGGTGCACTCGTAGACCCCGGGATAGGCTCCGGGTACCTGCGACCCTAGTAAGGATTAAGCGGTTACAGAAAATGCATGAATGAATGTGTTAGTGTAACCATTTCAAAATCTCTCAAAACCTGCAAATTTGCCAGTATAAAACAAGACAGAGAGCTGTGAAATATTTTTTACTTTTTTTTTTTTTTAAATGGAAAAGCTGCTCATCAGTAAGTGGAATGTTGCTTATCACAGTCACAGCTTGTCGCAGTTGCAATAAATCAAACTAGTTAATTAGCTAATGTTAGCTGTTCATTTGCTTTATCCTTTCTTTTTTATTTGGAGTATTGTATATTTGTTTATTGTGGTTGTGTTTTTGTTTGTGAGTGTGCATGTGTGTTTTTTGGTTTGGTTTCACCTTTGGCTCAGGACCCAGTGCTACGTGAGGGGGTTACTGGAGACAGGTGTTTTGCCAAGCCTGTGCAGATAAGTGGCTTTGTGGTGTTTCACTGATGTTTATTAGCCACCTGATTATCCCCTTTTTACAGCACAAGAGCATATGAACTATTCTCTGTTCCGGGTATTTGCTTCAATGGGCCCTCAGGTTAGAGTGCACTCAAGGTGTTATTTGGATGGTGTGAGAGCATCGCATGTGATGTCTTGGGGCCTTTGCCTCCCCTTTACTACATTTTGCATCAGGGTAAGTACCAGTCCTGTTCTATGGTTTGAAATAATTTAATTAGTGTTTTGCTCCATGTAACCCAGTGACTGTGTACAGTTGTTTGGTGTGAGTACTGAAGGTGTCAGTGGCTGAGCCAGTGCTGGACTACTGTCCACAAATTTCATACTTGCATCTGTTATAATAAATCGTTGCATATAAAACTATTTGCTTTGAACTGTGGAATAAGATGAGATAAACCTTTATTAGTCCCACAAGTGGGAAATTTGCATTGTCATGGCAGAAAGTGGACAGTACAAAGGTACTGTCTCATCTCATCTCCGATCTATTGAATGTGTAAGAATGTGAGTGACAGAGAGGCCTGGATGGGGTTTAACCTGGTTAAGGTTAAAATCAGAATTCTCATCACATTTTGGCATATGTGTCAGAATACAGGCATTTAAGGGGCAGAGATTTTCCTGTTTTAAGTGTTTTTTTCCATGCTGAAATATTATTGGCAGGATTATTGTGTTTACTTTTTTTAGTAGATGGGTAGTAGTGACAGAACAGCAGCATTAGCCTTAAATGCTAAAGTAGCCCTTAACAATAGGTCTTGATTTTGTAAATTAACTTGACTCATCCTTGTAGGTTGGATGTGAAAGTGCAGCAACAAGAATTAGTGTTACAGTTTAGGGCAGATGAAGAGCAATTACTTTAAGAATGGGTAGCTGGTCCAATGGTCCTTGTATAGCAGCTCTGGGTACTTTTAACTCAACTAGTAATGTCCCAGCTGTAGGTGTTAATGTTACTCTGTCAGAGTGATTGGTGGCTGTACCCCAAGACCTTCAATGCTCTATGTTTAATAGTAGGACAGGTACAGGGATAACAGAGTGGATAAAAGAGGTGCAGCTGTGTATGTGTGTTTGTTACTTCACCACCACTGACCAAACATTCTGTATTTTTAATCATTTGGCAGAAGAAGCAAGAGAGGAGGTGAAGTATCAGTAGGTACCCCGTTCTAAATATAGAGGAGAGTCTAGATGCACTCTTTGTGGCATGTTGCTTCTTGACTATAGACCCTGCCAGTTCCAGGACAAACCTAGGATGGTAATTGTGCACACCCGTTCATGCTTTTCAGATAGAATCATATTCATTTTGGCTTGTTTAATGCCTCAAATACTTTCTAGTGGTTGTTTGGGTAAGTGTTTGGTGGGATGTACACCGCAACTATGAACACGGTGGTCAAAAAGAAGGCAGACCTCAAGGGACAGGTTTGGATGAGATAGGAAAGTGTGACCCAAGAGAAACCTCAAGGGACCTACCAGCTAAGCCTTGTGACAACACATAATCCAAGACACTGAGCTATGAAATCACTCACCTTAAGTAGAAGTGGCACAGCTGACACTGATTGCCTCTTGATGACCAAGGAAGTAACCTATGACTCCCTCTGGTGGCAGGCAGACATCAAGCACTGATGATGCATACGAAACTGATGTTTTGTTCCCTCCAATGAATGATAAATGAGATGAAGAAACAAGAGCTTTCCTTTCATACAGAATAGGTAACTATATAATTATGTATATTTTAGTAACATTTAGTGTGTATGCAAAAGAAGAACTGAGACAGGATTTATTCAGGAGTAGGCTGTCCATTCACTAAAAAGCCGGTCTGTTTGAATCTGTATTTTTCAACTGTAGGCTTCATTCATCTTAATTTAATTTCATTAATTATTTTAGCTAAATATAAGTATAAATCCAGTGGGTTAATTAAGACTTTTATAACTGATCAGTCTTGCATGTTAGCTAACTTACAGTCTATGACTTATCTACATACCAGATATGTTTTGTGTGATTTTTCTTCTTAGGTTTAATCAGTAATATAGTCTTTCACACTGTTTAATCCACATCCTACCCTTGTTCTCCTATGTCTGTGTCTTTGGTTAAGGAAATAGGTTGATCAGTAATGTCTGTGCATGTCTATTCATAGTTCAATTAGTCAGAGGGTCTTTAGGAACTGGTTTTAGTGAAGGATGGGTTGGACTTAGACACATTATTTGACAATATCTGACATTCAGCGCATGAGAGAAAGAACTGCTTGTCCAGAGGAGGGGTGGCACTTCAGAGGAGGCCAATAACAGTCATATGACCCATGAGGATGCAAGATATAGGTGTTTTGCTTACTAAAGGCATCTCAAAGGCAGTGGTCATCCACAGGAACTGGGGAAAGGTCACGACTGCCTGAAAGTATGAGAGATGGGTGCTACTTAATTGCATGGAATATTATGCTACATGTGACAAGGCAGGGAGTGTTTCCTTACTTGAGACAAGATTGTCAAAGGTATGACACATAGAAGCTGAAAATAGATACAGCAAGGTACACATATCAACTTGGAACATCCGTACCATACCATGGTAACCCAGGTGAGAGCCCTACCAGTGAGGCACAAAATAATAAATGGCACTTTGGTGAAATTGGTGGATTAGCAGGGCAGTCGCTGCTCAAAGAATATCTCAATGAGGACCCCCAGCATTGCCCAGGGTCCCTTCTCAGTTCTTAGGAGGAGGCAAATGAGGCTTGAACCAGGGAGTGTGACCAGGAACTACAGAGCTAGAAAGCTCTTTATATTGCAGGATGGTGGGGTGGGGGTGGGCGGTAGAGGTGAGCATAGGTGTTGGGGGTTGCCTACTGTTTGCTACAACCTAGCTGTCTGCCTCCCTGTAGTTGCTTGGAGGAGTGTAGCAGCCTCCCCAGATTAAGACATGGCTCTTTGCCTCTATTTGTTGACTGGGACTGATCTGACAGCCAGCCAAGCAACAAGCACAGACCTTACCATTAAGACCACATGTTTAAGAACATGCAAAACTTTAGTCCATAAAACAGTGGAATACACATCATAGGGTAATAAATAAGGATAACAAAATTAGAAAATCTTCAATGAGCATACCATTTTTTTATGTTGATGTACAACCTGCATTTTCCACAGAAATAACAAAAAGGCACAAATTACCACATTTCTTAGACTCTTGTTGATAGTTGAGGAAACAGCTCCTGGCCATAATCACTCTGATGTCATCCTGATCCCTTCCAGTTGAAGTAGATACATATTTTAAATTGTGGAGAAGGCTGGGAATTCAGTGTTCTATAAATTGAAATTTGAGTCTTTTCCAACCTAAGCACCTAATTTGGTCTAAGCTGATCAGCCTTGTTCAGATACTTCCAGGTAGGACATTTTGTGCAGTCTCATAGTGTGTTATTTCCGTGCTCTGTCTACAAATCTTTACTTGAGCTAATTTCATCGCCTAGTTTGGTGAAAGGGCACATACCTTTAATATATAATCTTATTGTAAAAAGGGTTCACATATATTGCAAAAAACAAAAGAGCTTGAGAGGAGCTGGTAGTGCAAGATTGGTGGGTATACCTGCTTACTGGCCTCCTCCCACCAATTCCTGGCTGTAATCATCCATGTCAATAAAAACAAAGACAATGATTACAAAGAGAAAAGGATGTAAAATTGAAACATGTGTTTCTGCCAGCTAAAGTATATGCATATTTTAGTGCATATGTGCAAGACCAGGGGTCTCATTTATAAAACTGCGCGTAGAAATCACACTAAAAGTGTACGTACGATCAAAAGACGAAAATGACGTACGCAAAGAAAATGTCAGCACGCACACCTGCAAGCAATATACGCTTTATGAATCGCACTCTACCTGGGATTGTTCGCACGTGGATTTGCCGCACATTCCGCCCTATACACGCCCCCGTTCAATCATACATGGTAAATGCAAATCACCTCATGAATATTTAAGGATCCGATGTAAACCTCAAAAAATGGCATCATGGCAACGGAGGGGAAAAGTAAGAAGAGAAATTTGTCTAAAACCGAAATAGATGTGCTTGTGGGTGAAGTGGAAAGCCGAAAAAAAATTTTGTTTGGTGGCCACAGTAGTGGGGTGACAAACAAAAAAAAGGCAGTGAGTGGCAACAGGTAACAAATGCTGTGAATGAAGTGAGTGCTGCAAACAGGACGGTGCCCAAAAAAAACAAGTGGTCAGATTTGAAAGTGATCATAAAAAAAAAAAACAGTTGCAGCACATTGAAATAGTGTGTCTGCTACTGGAGGCGGTGAGGGCACATCGGAGCTGACACTATGGAACTCCAAAGTGTTCAAAAGTATTATGAAATATATGAGAATGATTGTGAAATACAGCTCATTATTGTGAAATATATTGCATTCTGTTATATAAATGTACTTATTATTGTGAAATATGAT
>JBBPCZ010161523.1:2729-17534 GCA_037974445.1 Brycinus macrolepidotus
GCAAAGTCTCTGACACATGGCCCAGTCAAACTCCACCACCATGGTGCAAAGTCTCTGACACATGGCCCAGTCAAACTGTACCACTATGGTGCAAAGTCTCCGACTTGTGACCAAGTCAAACCCCATAGTTCAAAGTTTCTGACTCGTGGCCAAGTCAGACTCTGCTACCACAGCGCAAAGTCACTCTACCACAGTGCAAAGACTCCTGACTCATGGCCCAAACAAACTCCACCATCATGGTGCAAAGTCTGTGACTCTTCGCTCAGTCAAACACTCCACCACTACGTTGGCTAGTTGACTACACTTTGGCTAAGTCAGATTTTGTGGAAACTTGATGTTTCACCAGATTATTGCTTTAAAACGACATAATGATGCCATTGCTGAAGTTGCTATGTCTGATAGCAAATGAGGAAACTTGAACAAGTTTTGCTTATCATTGTATATACAATGTTTCTGCCATCATTTACTTTTTGGTAGAAGCCGAGAACTTTAGACTGCAGGTTACTTTTTAGAAGATGTCTACATGCAAGAACAGTAGGGGGTTTCTTATTCTTACTATATGTGGTAATTATCCCCAAGAGCAGAGAGCACTTTAACTTCTCTTGCTGCGTTTTTCTGCTCCGAGGGCTTTATGAAAGCACTGGCTAAATAGAGCATGGAGCAGCAGGCCTGCAGTGTTGGTGAGGGAGGCCGAGGGAAATGGTGAGCGAGAGTGAAGGGGAAGGGCAGAGCGAGGTGGACAAGAGAGAGGAGAAAAGAAAGAGGAGAGGTTCTTTTTCTGCTCCATCAGAGTGGAATAAACAGCCTGGTTCAAACTCTGCCGGCCTCCTCAGGCCAGAGAAGAGCACACACAAACACACACACACACACACACACACACACACACACACACACTTTCTTCCTCTCACTCTCTCTCTCCTTCTCACTCTATCTTTCCGATAAGAAGTTTCTTTCCTCCGTTTCTTCATGTCTAAACTTTTATGGCTCTAGCTTTCTTTTCTCTATTCACCCGTTGTGTTTCTCCATGTTTTCCTTTCTATTCCTCTCATCCATTTCTATCCATCTCTTGCCTTTCTGTCCATTTCTTCCCTTTCTGGCTTTCTTTCCTTTTCCATCTCTTTTCCTTTCTGTCCTCATCTTCTCTTTAAGCTCTTTACTTCCCTTTCTTTCCTATCACTCTTCCTATTCTTTCCATCTTATCAGTTTCTCTCCATCTTTTCCTTTTTATCCATCTTTCTCTCCATCTCTACCCTTTCTATCTATCTCTGTTCTTTCTATTGATCTTTTCCCTTTTTCTTTTCTTTCTTTCCATCTCTTCTCCTTCATCAGTCTCTTCTACCTGCTTCTACCTTCTGCCTTTCCATGTTTTCAATTTGTTTCTGTCTCTTCCCTTTCTTTGAATCTCCTCCCTTTCTTTCTACCTCTTCTGTTTTTATTAACCTTTCTTTCTGTCTTTTCTTTTCGTTCATCTTCTCTTATTGTTGATTATTTTTCATCTTAAATAAACATAAACTGATGTATGAAGGTTTAATACCTTAGAATTCAGGTTCCACACAGTATTCGTTCATCATTAAAATGTTTGTTGTCCATAAATTCTTGAATAACCTTGTCGTGATACTGACCTCCTGAAACACATCTGGACGGGTGTTAAAGATGAAAGCACTCTGAAATAAAAGCTTTGTGTGTTTCATAAATGAGTTAAATAAGGAACTAGTGAGATCTTTCAAATGAAAGAAATATCTACAAAACATCAGAGATTCCACAGTTCACCTCTTTGTCCCTGAATTCCTGCCGTTCTTCTGATCTGAGGCTTCATTTTCTTTCCATTTGTCCTTCATTTCTCTCTCTCTCTGTCTTTCTCTCTGTCTCTCTCTTCCTCTGTCTCTCTCTCGGTCTCTTTCTCTATCTCTCTCTCTCTCTCTCTCTCTCTCTGTGTCTCTCTCTGTGTCTCTCTCTGTGTCTCTCTGTCTCTCTCTCTCTCTGTCTCTTTCTCTCTCTCTCGGTCTCTCTCTCCCTTTCTGTCTCTCTCTCTGTCTTTCTGTCTCTCTTTATTGCTCTTTCTGTGTCTGTCTCTCCTCTTTCTTTCATTTTTTCTCTCTCTTGCTGTCTCTCTTGCTCTTTCTCTCTGTCTTTGTCTCTTTCTCACTCTTTCTTGCTCTCTCTCTTTTTTCTCTTTATTGCTCTCGCTCTCTCTGTCTCTCCCTTTCTTGCTCTCTCTCCCTTTCTTTCTCTCTCTCTCTCTCTCTCTGTCTCTTTCTCTCTCTCTGTTTCTCTCTCTCTTTCTTGCTCTTTCTCTCTTTTTCTCTCTTTATTGCTCTTGCTCTCTCTGTCTCTCCCTTTCTTGCTCTCTCTCTCTTGCTCTCTCTCTCTCTCGCTCTCTCTCTCTCTCTCTCTCTGTTATTTTCGTAACTTGTCCTCTGTCTGGTCTTACTCTTTACACTTGTATACTTTGGATGAATCACCATCTGGAGAACTTCTGGATCGAAGCTAGTGCTTTAGTTCCTGAATGTACAGGAACGGTTCAGCTGTGGAATGTGTTCTTTATTGTGTTACCTCTCAGAATCAGAGTGTGTCTAAACATTCAGGAATTCTTTCACTTTTTATCTTTTAATTTTTCCATCAAATCAATCGACAGATTAACTTCACTATTTCCTGAAACACACGTTTTATAATACTTTCCTTTAAATCCAGAAAGTGAAAATAGAGTTTAAAGATTAGTATGGCATTTTTCTGCCAAATTGTAGAACAATTTCTGTTTATTTGCTGAGTTTAATCTACTGGAAAAACATAAAATATAAAATGGGCCCATAGCTGTGGGAATGATTTTCACATGGGGGGTGGTAAAAAATATTTATATGTGGAGGGGGGCAAGAGTCGTAACTATTTTGTCTGTTCAGTATAGATTTAACAATCACTAAGCATCAAATTTGAGATGCTGCAGCACCATGCATGTGCCATAACAAATTGTTAAATTCAGCACATAAACAGTAACTTTGCATTAAATTGTGCAGAATTGTGTTGTCTACAGAGGATGTGACCATATTTACACACACACACACACACACACACACACACACACACACACACACGCACACACATATAGATAGATAGATAGATAGATAGACAGAAAGATTATGTTGTCACTGTTGGGTCAAACGCCTCTAAACCTGTAATGTAATGTTACAGCAGCTGGTATGAAGGTATACATATTGATATAAATATATATATATTGTAGACCCCTGGTATAAAATTTTATGGGCTCTTTAACGTGGTACAGTGTGCTGAAAAATGTCTGAATGAAGTGATTTTTTTTTACGCTGTGAGAACAACATACCATGTAGTCTTGACATCAAGCACTCCAACCATAAAAGTACACAATACTGTAATTTGCCCATTTTAACTACTAGTTAGTAAACTAAATAGTTGACCCCTAAATAGCACAATACTAAAGAGGGAGTAGGAATTCATTCTGGTCACAGCTACACTCTTGTTTATGAAGCTAAATGCTATCCAGTCGCCATAGCAACAATTAACATTCCGTAACAAAGTACAGTTGCTGGATTGACAAAAGTTTGTAAAGTCCAGAGAATCCTGTCTTATTCAGGGGGTTTATTTAAAGCAGTTACTAGCACGTAAATGAGCTTTGTTTCATGGTCTATTTTTGTTGTAGCACTGTTGTGCTAAGATAAGATAAGATAAGATAACCCTTACTAAAACCCACTTCTACACTTCATGCTAACACACTGGCCTTTATTCAGTCATTTTGCAAAATTTTCCTTTCTTTCAATATTCTTGAGCAATGAATCCTATAGGCCAACCTGTAAGACTACATGTCTTGTTTACTGCACCTGGCTGTTATCCTGAATGGTCAATACTAACTGGTGTTTGTCTTCTGTCTTCATCCCTCCATCCCTCCTCGTCCTTCCCTTCCCTCTTCCATCTTCCTCATCCTCACCACAACGTGCCATCATCTCCACGACGATGATGCTCCCACCACTGTGCCCCAATGCGTCACCATGGCAACCCGACACCCTTCACCTTGTGACCCTTGCAGCAGTGAGAAGAGACAACTTTGGCCCAGGCTCGCCCGACCTCCTCTCTTTTTCTCTCTCTCTCTCCTCTACTTCTTCTTCTTCCTCTCATCTGCCTCTTCACCATCTTCTCTCACTGAGGCCAACACTATCAGGCTTTGTCTGCACAACCGCCCTCCCCAACACTGCCCCTCCACCCACACCAGGCCCCTGCACCTCCCTACACCAGGCCCACATGTCTGCATTTGTGTGTGTGTGTGACTGACTGTCTGTTAAAACAACAAGACATGTTTAGTGCCCAAACAAACTTGAGTCAGACGAGAATTTTCTTATTTTCTTTTTTTTGGCCCACTTCCCTGCTACCCATAGACTGTAGGTGTGTGTATGTGCACTGATAAAAATAATGCACTGAAATTACTCGTACTTTGAATCATTTCCATGTGAATAAAATATATTACATCAACACAATCACTGCTAAAAATAAGTGGTCTGAAACTGTGGTGGTGCATTTTCTCCAGTAACTTTGCAAGAAAAACAGCAAAAACATTTTACTGCTACATCTAACGCTCATCTAACCATGCTATAAGCTGTCATGGCAGATTATGTTACCTAATGTAACAGTGCTATTACCAGTAATTGTTATTATTTACCACTGATAAATTCTATGATTGATGTTACACACTAATTCATCATGAGGACATCAAATATGGTATCTCCTACCAAAAAATTGCAACTTGAATGTATGTTAATGTAACATAATAAACCAGGGATTTTATGGTAACATTTTACTGAAAGTATTCAAAAGGCTACATGACACCTACATGAGCCTTTTATGAAAACTGACATTAACCTATGTGAGCATCATCTATTATACAGGCTACTTTTGACAGTTCTGACGTAATTTCTCAGCAAGTGTTATGACATCAAGCCTTTATGAATGTTTTTGTAGGTTTCTGTCAGTTGTCACGTAGCCTTTTGAATCCTGCCTTTTAGTAAAGTATTAAATATTTTATCCTTGTGGAAATCAGCTACTTCTTTGAATCGAGTAAATTCAGTGCACTTTTTCCACTGAACAAAACAAAAAGCAAAAAACATGAAAACCATGAAAAATATTCCCAATGCCCAAACGATAGCCAAGCCCTCAATGATAATCCCACCCACTCGTCTCACTTCCTTCTTTCTTTCTTTCTCTTCACTCTCCTCTCCCCTTCTTCATTCCCTGCTGACCGTAGGCCCTGGGGGACTCTTCCGTGTCTGAGCATCCTCTCTACAGCACCAGGGCTGCCAGTTTCTCAGGCCGGCTGCCACTGGGCCTCCGTAAGTACCCCCAAGAGGGTTCGCTCTCCTCCTCCAGCCAGGCCAAAGCCCTGCTGGCCAGCCTGTCGGCCACCACGAGCCTCTCCGCCGAGGCCCTACTGCTGTCCTCCACCTTCAGGCACCATCGCCTCCTTCGGGAGCAGCGCACCAACTCCTCGGCCACACTGCCCCTTCCGGTGTCTAACGGTCGCTCCCCGACATCACCAACCTCTCCATCATCGCCCTCTTCTTCCTCTCCTTCTCCTCTATCTGCTCTCAGCCTCTCTTCACTGGCCCTGAAGCCCCTGGCCAACCGCGGCCTGACACAAGACAAGGAGGCTCTCAAGAATGAGAAAGAAGATAGCAAAGCTACAGCTAATTCTGCTTCACCTGCTAACACGGAATGTGGAAGCACCTCCAAGGAATGAAAGGATGGTTTCTGCCTGTTCTTAACCTTACCCACACACACAAACACACACACACACACTCTCTCTCAAATTGCTTGGCTTTCTCGCCATCAGCCTTACGCAGTGAAAGGATGCTAAAAGTGAAGCTGCTAAAGGATTTAGCCTCAGCACCAAGAATTTCCACAGGAAGACGAAAAAGCAATTGGTTGACTTTAACCTCCTATGCTCCTCTCTATGTCCACTCAAAGGCTTGTTCTCCAACACCCACACAGAACACAGTGCACAATGACCAGGTTATTAAATCTCGACTAAACGACGGAAATCTGGACCTGCTTTTTGGAGTTTAAGGGGTTAAAGACAGAACAGTCATGTGGAAGTCTTTCCTCAGCTGGAGACGTACAGACTTCTGTCCACACACTCATGCACACATCTCCACTCTTAAAACATAAAGATGCCAAAAAAGGGTCATGATTTGCAACTACAGCCATTTAGAGCCCATTATAAGACCAAAGGGGTGGTCACTGCTTTTTGTGCTGTTGCCTCATTGATTATACATTTATATTAGTTTACCTCTCAAAGTACCAAATTTTGGGAGATTATCATAATGGACCACCAACTAAAACTGGTAGTAACAGTGGTTTACTGTTGAATTATGACAAAATAATGACTCGTTTCAGTTTTTTTTTTCAAAGGCAGTGAAATAATTACACTTTTTCAGACAGAAATAACTCAAAATGTGTTGACTTGTTCTAGCATAAGTCATTATTCAGAAAATCAGGCACTGTTTTGACAGTATTTCAACTCAATATAGAGAAAACAAGTCATTATTTTGCGAAAAAATATATGGACACACTGTTAGCCGAAACATGGAAAGAAGGCAATTATAATGTTGTGCTTTCCTAGCTGGCAGAAAAGATGCAAGTGAATCAGAATCGGGTTTATATTATGCTAGTCATGTGTGATTTATGAAATTGCATGGAATTTATTTGCATGGAAGTTCTTTATATGCAACCCACTAAATTGGCAACTTGCCACCAGCACAAAAAGTGTGTAGACCAGTAATTAGCCTTTATGATAGTAAATCAGCTCTTCCCTAATGATCTTTTCAATTGTGTTTCACTAAAGAACCACATATTGAGGAGTTCATAAGGGAACCAAAAGTGGTTCTAATGAGGCATCACTCCAAACAACCCTTTGGGGCACCTTTACTTTTGAGAGTGTGTTACCATCTCTGCTCCCATCTGGATCCTCCAGACATCCAACCCCTCATCTGTACTGCCTATTCCCCGAGCAAGGAAGCCCACAGATGGGCTTGGGACACCCACCACCCCTGAGCCTCCAGCCTGGAGCTCCACAGCACCACCAGGCCAGCAGACCGCTGCCTAGGAGAATGACTCTCTATCCAACCCACAGTCTGTTTTGCCAAATCTCACATGTTGGAGACCTTGTGGAGTCCAGTAGATTTTCCTCATCAAGTGTAATCCTAGCTAGACTGTGAAACTGTAGAGTCTGCAATAATAATAATAATAATAATCGAAAAGTCAGTACAGTAGTAGTCAGTGTGTGTTCAGATTTTTATCGGTCATATAAATATTTCCAATGACAGAATGTGAGAAAAAAAACTGTATAAAAAGCGTTTTGAGTTCTCTGGGTAAAAAAAAAAAAAAGTAACACTAAAGAAAACCAATCAAAACTGGTGCTATCATCCTAGACATTTAAAAACAAGCTGGAGTCAAAGGAACGTCATGTTTTCTATATAGGTAACAGTCCCTCTTATTTGCACACTGCCCTTCTCCGATACATTCCATCCTTGCTCAGACCACACGCAGACAGAGACAGAACAGCTCATTTGTCATATTTTCGCATTTCTTTACTTGGCACGAGGTTGCCGTGGCGACAGATGGATTGCGGAACAAAGGAGGACCCTCGCGGTTCTGCTGCCTTTCTGCACGTGGTGCAGTCAGATGGAGCGGGACGCTCTGAGATCGATGGTTTTGGCCCAGCTAAAACGCCTTAACCCTTAGAACATGAGCGGCCACCAGCGCAACAAATGGCAAATCATCATCATACGGCCAAATGACTCCTTATATGGAAGTTCCCCCGGTTTGTGTTGTGCTGAAGGTGTCAGACGTCATGCTGAGCTTTGTGTGGTGTTCACATGTCACGTAGAACCAAAGTTATTGTAATTTAAAAACATGTAATAGTAATAATCACTACTGGGGTTTTGAAAATGACATCACATGCAAATGATCATAAAAAACAAAAATGCCCAAATTTCTTTTATTTTAGGTCTTAGAAACAAACGAAAAAAAACACATGATCTTTAACCCGGGAGAACTTTCAGGATAGTCTCCGCCCACAAGTGGGTAGTAACACCCACAGAGGGAGGGGGTCCGGAGAGCGTCCGAGCGGCGGCGCGCCAAAAGAAAGAGCAGCAAACAGCGAGCATGTAGGAGAGCAAACACCGGTTTTAGACTGTTTTACACCGTTTATATTTACTGAAATCAGATTTGACTTATACACTAAGGGTTCTAAGGGTTAAGAGAGCTGTGGGTCCAGAGCTTCATTACAGCAACAAAAAAGCACAAAAAGCAAAATCTGGAGTTGTGTAGAAGTGAAAAAACACAATACAAGAGATCTTCTCAGTTGAGGAGATCTTTTCCAACGATATGTTCAGTGAGTATAGCTGACAGTCGGCACAAGTTTGGCACACACACTTCCGTTTTTTACTACAGTGAGAAGCTCTCAGTTATATGAGGAGATGGAAAAGCAGACAGATGGAGCGAGGCTTTGTTTAGACTGGAGAATCACGATAGGGTGGACGGTCAAGTCAGGCTGTTGGCTACCACAGTGTTCTTCGACTCGAGTCTTGCCCTCAGGGATCATTCATTGGATCAGATTTGAAGGGGACGGCTCCTCTTGCCACCAGTTTGATCTCTGAAGTCATGATGTCATTCTGTAGCTGATGTCATGTCCATGTTGGGAATTTTGGGCTCTAAGCTGTTTTTTTCTATGGCAAAAATGAATGCTGTTTTTGCAAACATGCCCTGTGGTGTTCCATATCCACTATAATTTGTCTTATATGCATTTTTCTAACATGGTCTTGATGTCGACTGCAGAATGACGCATGGCTAGAGGTCCTGACTTTCATTGCTTGCCTAGCTGCGTCCTCCGTTCCTTGTTGTCTGCTCCTCCTTTTGTTCCACCAGTGACCACTATAGTAACTAAAGATTTCAGTCTCAATCAACAGTATTCGTTTTGCATTTTAAACTGTTAGTTATGAATTCTGAACAATTCTAAGTCATTATTAAAATGTATCAGCCCGTGAACGTGGTTCAGCCGTCCCTAACCATAAATGGCTTGGTAAGAGGCAGTGCATCCACGCCTCCTCAGTGATGCAGCAGTAAAGTGCCGGCCACTAAATCCGAAGATCAGCAGTTCAAATTCACGGTGCAAATAGATTTTTTCTTAACACAAACTTTTTTGGGGGGGTGTCTCCATAGCAACCGCGCAATCACACTTCGCATTTTCTCGTGGAAATACGTCTAGTTGTTACCGTTATCACCAAGAAAAAGGGTTTTTAAAAAAGGCAGATTTTTATACATTGAAGGGGCTACAGCAGCGGTTTTGGGATGCACTTTGCTAACAGCCGGTCACAGAAACAGTGACTGGCATCAGTTAGTTCCTCAGAAGGTGGACACAGACAGCGAGGTCAGGAGAAGCAGTTAGCGCCTTGTCTAGACCGTTCTGTGATGTTTGTGATGGTGACCTCGGTTGACCCTAGCTGTCTTTTAACCTTATGACTCACTCAAACCACCCAGACACACAAACAGACACACACACACTTGCTCATAAGCAGCTTGGCATTCTTGCTTTAGGCCTGAGTCTAGCACAGCAAATGTGTCATCGACACAGCCTACGGATTTCCAGTCAGAAAGCTCCTAGCCTGGAGGAAGAGAGACATAGATGGGGGGAGGGGAGGGAGGGAGGGAGACTTTAGAGAATGCGGGTTAGTTTTTTATATTCGTCTGTTTGACAGAACGAGCGTTTGAAACGGATTCGTCTTGGCGCGGGGATGGAAACAATGGCGCGAGTGTGGGACCGGTGTTAGCGGCAGGCTGCCGGAGGAGAGATTAGTGCTCTTGCTCGGTGTCTCGCAGCTGATTCGGCAGGATAGTCGAGGCTGGGAGCGCCGGATCTCTGGTTTCGCCTGTCCCACAAGAAGAATCCGCTTAATTACAAGCAACAAATCTGCCTCCTCCTGCTTTAGCTTTAACTTTAGCTTTAGCTCTGCTCAGCCTTGCGGAGGCCTTAAGCTAGCGGGGCAAATCAGGAGTCTCAGCAATCCGATTCAGCTACAAATGTTGAGTGATTCAGTGCATCAGGTAATATCACTAGTATTTTTAAAAATACACTGTACAAAGTGTTACTAGAGACAGTTATACAGTGCAATATGGACAATGAAAATGATACATTAAGTGATACCACTTTACAATAAGACTACCCTAATAAATGCTGTGACAGACTGCAAGATCAGTAACCAGTGAAATGAGGGCGTTAAGAGGGTAAATGAATGTGAGCTCACTATTTGGCAAGCAACAGGTCACTACTGTGCTTGTTCTTTATTTGTTACAACTGATTTTGAATGATTTCTGATGTGTTTCTGACCCAATTAATATTCATTAATAAGTTCATTTTAAACCATTTATAATTTCTTTATATAGCTGTCAAGTCATAAATCATTTTTACAGATCCTTAAATCCATCCTGCATAAAAATCTGTAGCTAAATATTTACATCTGATGGGTAGATTGGCTTCACACTGTGGTTTATTACGAAGCATAATATACATAAAATCAGCTTAAGCTGCCGCTTACTGTGTTAAAAAGCTTTTTTTTTCTAACTTAGGCCAAATTGTTAAAGGATCCATTCATGGTAGATAAATCAGAAAGAAGAAATTCTCAAAATAATTGCTAGATTAGTCAATTACTAATATAATCGATGATGTCAGAATTAAGAAATGAATGGGATTATCAAACAAATCCACTAATAATACAGATTTTACAGCATTATAACTTCCGTCACATTGAGCAGGAACGCCAGTGCTTTCACAATAAGAGTCCCATATATTTCTATAATTCTACATAAATGTAAGTTTACTTAATGTAATTAAAAGCCAAGGTTTTTGAATGATTTTTAAGGTGTTTGTGACCCAATTAATAATCATTAATCATTTTTGTATATAATTCCTTTACATCAAGTCACAAACCATTAATGTTTTTACAGATTTTACATTTTTTAGCCTGGGAAGGGTGATAACACTCTCAAAAACAGATTTTTTTTTAAAAAACTTGTTTTGCAAAATGCTGAAGCTGCAGAGTGACACCCCAGTAACAGGCAGTACTGGGGGTCTGCTGCTTATTGGGATTGGCCCTCCCAGTTTAATGAGCCAATACGGCCCTCTCACATGAGCTGAGTGTGTCAGTTTTGGACGCTGACACTCCAACAAGCTACAAAAATTTATTCTAAGCAAAATCAAGCAGCAGCTACACGACCCTCATACACAACAGAAAACCTCCTAAACTGAACATTTAATTTCACTGTTCTGAAGTAGAAACTGTGGGAACAATATTAATTTTGCAGGCGTGTTTAATTAGTGCAATGTTATGTCATTAAAATGGAAAGCAGGCTCATACAAAACAGCACAGCACTCAGGACATAGTGAACATACACACACACACACGCACACAGATTTCTGATGCTTTGGGATAATTATTTGGTTGGGTTCACGCTTTTTAACCGCATTCTACAGGTTTTTCATCCCCCGCCTCCCTATTTCTATCAGAGTTAGGTTGACAGGTGTGCCTTTATAAGGGTAGTCTTATTGCAAAGTGGCACCAGAGAAGTTTTTTCCAGATTATGTTTGAAAAATATCCAGAAAAGTGTATTTTGGCCAAAAAAGTGAGTACACTTTATTTTTTAATATTGTTCAATAAATTACACAGAGAGAGTTTAATGTATTAAATAATGAGATCAAACTTTATTGAATGTAACAAATTTATTAGGAGCAATTTTAAGCCTATGTAGCAGAAGGAATTACTACTATTTGAGGCATTATGATGCATATTCATGCTCCTATTTCTTACCATAAGAAGAAAAAGCCGTCTCGCTGGAATGGCCTTGCAGAGTGAGCTGAGAGACTTTAGTGCCACTGTTCGACTGGAAGGTCGCTTTTACAGGCCCATCAGATCTAATGGCTCTGAGTTTTTTGCTCCTTTGCTGAAGTTTTATTCTTCTGCAGAAACACCAAAGACACCTGCAGAGGGTGTGTGGGCCTTCGTGTTTGATCTAAGTGGTGTTTAAGTGTGAGTGTTCAGTGTAGTAAGATAAATAACACCATGCTCCGCCCACAAATGCATAGCAACCGTCGCTAGGTTGGACAAGATGTACAGATTTTTTGGCACAAATCCCTTTCTGTCTAATGAAGGGGTCTCAAAGTGCCAGCCCACCATCCACATCCAGCTCCAGACAGCTTCATTCAGACCGTCCTGCAACAAAAAATGTTTTCTGCGCCGAAGTATTTACATCTGATGGGTAAATTGGCTTCACACTGTGGCTCATTACCAAGCATACGCTACATAAAATCAACTTAAACTGCTGCTTACTGTGTTAAAAGCTTTATTTTTTTCTAATTTAGACCTAATTGTTGTAAATTTGTCTTGGTGGATCCATTCATGGTAGATGCGTCAAAATAAGAAATTTTCAAAATAACAGCTAGTTTAATCAAATTGCTACTAATATAATCAGTCGTGTCAGAATTAAGAGATGAGTGGAATTATCAAATGAATCCACAAACAAATAACTTTCTTACTAGTTACACTGAGCAGGAACACCAGTGCTTCCACAATAAGAGTCCCATATAGTTCTATAATTCTACTTGAATGTAAGTTTCCTTTATCTAATTAAAAAACGAAGTCTTCATTAACACCATGTATTTATTAGGACTGTCACAATGAATTAATACAGATTACGCCATATTAAAAAAAAAAGACTTAATAATTTACATTCTTGATGAATCAGCTTGGCGATTACATTGAGGTTAGAATGATAAGCAGAGGAACTGGCCATTGTAAAGCTTTGTTTTGTGATCATCACTGAAATAGAGGAGAACCCACACCAGCTGGAGCTCATGAATGTGCAAATGCAGTTAGAAAGTTTGTGCATGAAGTTAAATAAATTACATGCAAATGATCAGTCAATCGATCACCAAAACAGCCTCTAGATTACCCAAAAACTAATATACCCAAATACCCAAAAACAACAGGGACTGCCAGTGTTCTGGGAAACTTGTTCAACCAACAACAGTGGCTTTATTAGGATGCATTTGTGGGCCGAGCATGGATAGGATAACACCCCCCCCAACCCCCCCACCCCAAAAAAAAAAAAAATACATTACAGACTAAGAGGGCTGAAAGAAGACCCTCTTAAAACTTATTCTCAAAACCTTAAAAACTTTTACATTTCTCTGGGGTGGGCTTCAGCTGATAGCCCTAACAGCACGGCTGTAGCTTAGAGGGCCTCAAGACCTCGAGTCTGACAAAATCAAGCTGAACATGAGAAATTTGCTCGCTCATGCGGCAGTGATCGCAGTCAAATCCACCAAAAAAGCTCCTAATGTGGAGCCGCTCTGCTCGTCCTGGGAGGCAGAAGTGGGCTTCATGCCCTGCTGGAGACGCGGCTGAAAAAAGCAACCGCACTGACCATGACATCCATTCAGTCTCTCTCTCTCTCTCTCTCTCTCTCCCTCTCCCCCTCTCCCCGGAGTAAAGAGCAGAACCAAACGGAGCGAAAATGGACTTTTTTTTAATATCTTCAACCCCTGGAGGGCTGCGTGAGGGTCCGCAGAAAATTTCACAAATTTCCAGTGATGAAAGTGGGCAGGACTTCATGTACACTTGAGGCAGAAATCTACGACCCCTCATATTCACACTGGACCCCCGTTCCGCATTTAACACCCCAGGCCTGGGTTTCCTTTGTGAGCCCACACGAATATATATTACATCACATTCCATTAAGAATCTGCAACATATTCTTAGTATACTGGAATAGATTTCACTTTCGGACGAGGGCCCGTTCATAAATGCTCGTAATTTAGTTTGGTATGTTTGTGTGTGTGTGTGATTCATAAAGGTGGTAAAATGGCCACTGAGAAAGTGATGCAAAGCTTTATGTTGTCATCTTTGGTTTGTTTTGTATTAAGTGAGATTTTTTTGTACAGTTTTTTTTTTCCTTTGCCTTTCTTTTTTTCTTGGGAAATATATATGCTTTAATTCTTAGGATGTATGTATATCATAATAGCTGCTTATTTATTCATAAGAGAAACATTTTATATATTGAGTTGGATATATATTTACTTAAATGTACAGTACTGATCACATGTAATATAGAGCTGGTAAATCATTTTAGACTGTGTGATTAGCGCTTTTGTTAATAAGGATTTTATATTAGTTCTTGTACGGGATGAGTCGATGAGACTTTTCTGGGTTCCTGCGTCTTACCCGACCCACCAGTCGCGCTTGGGGATGATTTCTGAATTATAAACTCTGTTCCTGCTCTCATTGCAGCCCTAACCTGTAGAGCTGCTCATTTATGTCCCTCTGTCCCTTTTGAGAATTCGAATGGGCCAATCGAATGGTAAATTCTCAAATTGCATGTTTGCACCCTCTGGTGGATGAGCACGGTACTGCAGTCTCCTTCCAATTTCTCTCTCAGACAGATGTTCACTGATGTTTCGTAAACTGTTGCTTTTTGTCCATTTGTATAGAAAAAGAGGTACAGTACTGTGCAAAAGTCTTTGGCACCTGTGCAAATTGTTTCAAACCATTTTTCTCAGCGTGTGATAATTAATGTGTCTTTCTGCTGGCAAAGTTAACATTAGAATAAATACAAACAAACAAGAAAGCAGTAAAAAGTGTCAAGATTTGTTTTGTTTGTATAAAAGTAGTTGATAGTGTGTGAGCTGGTGAGGAGAACACAGGTTCGGTTCCAGATTCCTCCTCGGTTCCTCCAGCC